>JAJPUD010008826.1:32561-56389 GCA_023553655.1 Myrmecobius fasciatus | reverse complement strand
TTGTCTCATTATTGTCATTCTCCTGGATGAAATTATCGATTGTGTCTATAATTTGCTCTTTCACCCATTCGTTCTTCAGGATTAGATTATTTAATTTCCAAATAACTTGTGGTCTATTTTCTCCTGGCCTTATATTACATGTGAGTTTTATTGCACCATGATCTGAGAAGGATGCATTTACTATTTCTGCTTTTCTGCATTTGATTTTGAGGTTTTTATGCCCTAACACATGATCAATTTTTGTATAAGTTCCATGAACCCCTGAGAAAAAAGTATACTCCCTTCTATCACCATTCAGTTTCCTCCAGAGATCTATCATACCTAACTTTTCTAGCCTTTTGTTAACCTCCCTAACTTCTCTCTTATTTATTTTGGAATTTGATTTATCTAATTCTGAGAGAGCAAGATTGAAATCCCCCACTAGTATAGTATTACTGTCTATTTCTCCTTGCATCTCTGTTAGTTTCTCCTCTAGGAATTTGGATGCTATGCCACTTGGTGCATATATGTTTAGTATTGATACTGCTTCATTGTCTATGGTACCCTTTAGTAAAATATATTTTCCTTCCTTATCTCTTTTAATTAGATCTATTTTTGCTTTTACTTGATCTGAGATAAGGATTGCTACCCCTGCTTTTTTTTTGTTCACTTGAAGCATAAAAGATTCCGCTCCAGCCCTTTACCTTCATTCTGTATGTATCTCTATGTTTTAAATGTGTTTCTTGTAAACAACATATTGTAGGATTCTGGCTTTTAATCCAGTCCGCTATCCGTTTCCATTATATGGGAGAGTTCATCCCATTCACATTCACAGTTAAAATGACTATATCTATATTTCCTGCCATCTTATTTACCCAAAGTTATATTTTCTCTTCCCTTTCCCCTTACTCCCTCCCTCCCCAGTATTTTATTTTTGATGACCACCTCCCTCTAACAGTCCTGCCCCCTTTAGAACCCTCCCTCCTTTATACACCTTTCCCCTAATCCTTCTATTAATTTATCCCTTTCTTTTCCTCCTTTCCCTTCTACTTCCCTATACAGAGGGCCAAGTTTTTCCCTGAAATTAAATGTGTCTGATATGCTCTTTTAGAGCCCAATCCAATGAGAGTAAGATTTACACAATACTCATCACCCTTCCTTCTTTCCCTCAATTATATTAGATTTTCTATGTCTCTTCATGAGACTTTGCCTTATTTTACCTCCTTTTTTTAACTTTATTTTACCTCCTTTTTTTAACTTTATTTTACCTCCTTTCCCCTCCCCCTCCCTTTTTTTTTACAGTATGATATACCTTCCACCTCTAATTTCTTTTCGATTATTATCAAAGTAAAATCAAATTATACCCCCATTTTTTAAGGATACCCCTAGTAGAGATATGTTCTCGAGAGTTCTTTCCTTTTTACCTTTTCATGCTTCTCTAGAGTTCTGTGTTTGGAGGTCAAATTTTTTGTTCAGATCTGGTCTTTTCATTAGAAATAGGTGAAATTCTCCTGTATCATTAAATGACCATCTTCTTCCCTGGAAGATGATGCTCATTCTAGCTGGATAGATTATTCTTGGCTGTAATCCAAGTTCTTTTGCCTTTCAGAATATCTGATTCCAGGCCCTTTGATATTTTAATGTGGAAGCTGACAGATCCTGTGTAATTCTAATGACAGTTCCTCGGTATTTGAACTGTTTTTTTTTTTCTAGCAGCTTGTAATATCTTGGTGCGATAGTCCTGAAATTTGGCCACAATATTCCTTGGGGTTTTAATTTTGGGGTCTCTTTCAGGAGGTGATCGGTGAATTCTTTCAATGCCAACTTTGCCTTCTGATTCTAAAACATCAGGGCAATTCTCTTTCATGATTTCCTGGAAGATAGCATCAAGGTTCTTTTTTTCATTGTGACTTTCAGGGAGTCCAATAATCCTTAGATTGTCTCTCCTGGATCTGTTTTCCAAGTCAGTTGTTTTTCCTAGGAGATATTTCATATTTTCTTCTATTTTTTCATTTTTTTGTTTTTGTTTGACTGATTCTTGACGTCTTACTGAGTCATTCATTTCAATTTGTTCAATTTTAATTTTTAAGGTATTATTTCCTTCACTTATCTTTTTTAGCTCCTTTTGTAACTGGCCAATTGAATTTTTTGGTTCATTGCATTCTTTTTCCATTTTGCCAATTTTATTTTTCAGTGAATTGTTGTCTTTTTCCAATTCACTAATTTTATTTTTCAGTGAATTGTTATCTTTTTCCAATTCACTATTTTTATTTTCTAGTGATTTGGTGACTTTTCCCAATTCACCAATTTTGTTTTTCAGTGAATTGTTGTCTTTTACCAATTCACTATTTTTATTTTCCAGTGAGTTGGTGACTTTTTCCAATTCACCAGTTTTGTTTTTCAGTGAATTGTTGTCTTTTTCCAATTCACTAATTTTGTTTTTCAGTGGATTTTTGTCTTTTTCCGATTCACCGGACTTATTTTCCAGTTTTTCACATCTCTGTTGCAGGGCAATGTTTCCTTCTTGCACTGCTCTCAGTTTATTTCCCCAATCTTCTTCTAGCTCTCTTTTGAGATTCTTTATGCAATCTTCCAAGTAAGCCTTCTGAAAGGGAGACCAGCTTAAGTCCACCTTTGTGGCTTTATCTGGGATTGTTTTCAGAATCTCAGGATCTGGGGACTGCTCTAGTTTCTCTCCGTAAAAGCTGTCTATGGTGAGAGCTCTCTTCTTCTTGCTCATGATGTTTAGCTGAGGTATCAGTCACCAGCAGGGAATTCTGCAGCTGCAGCAGCAGCAGCAGCAGTGGCTGCAGTGGCAGCAGCGGCAGTAGCAGCAGCAGCAGTGGTGGCAGAAGCAGTAGCAGCAGCAGCAATAGGAGTAGCAGCAGCAGAAGGGATTTCAATTTGCCCTGGGGCAGTTTGCCGAGTTCACTTCCTGTCTTGGGCTGATCTGGCTAGCTCCCCACTAGGACCACCCTTTCAGCTGCTCTCAATCCACCCTTTATCAAAGGTAGACCTGACAAAGCACCTGCCTGCAAGCCGAGCAAAGTGGCCCAAGCGTCTCCCAGGGACTTCCAGTAGCCTAAAATCTTCTGGTCTGTCCCAGCCCCAGACTTGCACCCTGGCTGCACACTGGGTGTCTGAGCGCCGGGAGCTGCTTGATCCCCTGCCTGTCTAAAATTCACTTCAGAAGTTCTTTCAAAGTAGATATTTGATAGAAGTGCATTGTAGTCCAAGTGTTTGGTGAAGCCCTCACTCCAGAACACAGTTCGGAGGCTCAGTTTGTCTGTGTCTGAGGGAAAGTCTCAGGAGCTTACAGAGAATGCTGTCTGCAGTTCACCATCTTGGCTCTGCCCCCCAGAAAAAAAATCTTTATAGCCAGTATTTCTGATAAAAGTCTAATTTCTAAAATGTATAAAGAACTGTGTCAAATTTATGAGAATACAACTCATTCCCCAGATGATAAATGGTCAAAGGATGTGAACAATTTTTAGATGAGGAAATTAAAGCCATATATAGCTATATGAAAAAAATGCTCTAAATCACTATTGATTAGAGAAATGCAAATTAAAACAATTCTGAGATATCACCTCATACCTCTCAAAGTGGCTAAGATGACAAGAAAAGATAATGATAAATTTTGGAGGGAATGGGGAAAATTTGAAACACTAATGTATTCTTGGTAAAGTAGTGAAATGATCCAACCATTCTGGAGAGCATTCTGGAATTATGCCCAAAGGGCTATAAAACTGTGCATTTAACTTTGACCTAGCAGTGACATTACAGGGTCTGTATGCAAGGAAATCATAAAGGAGGAAGAAGGAACCACATGTGGAAAAATGTTTGTAGCAGCTCTTTTTGTGATAGCAAAGAATTGGAAAATAAGTAAACACCCATCAATTAGAGAATGGCTGAACAAATTGTAGTATATGAAGGTAATGGAATATTATTGTTCTATAAAAATGATGAATAAACTGATTTTATAAAGGCCTGGAAGATTTATATGAACTCATGCTGAGCTAAACAAGCAGAACTTGGAACGCATTGTACACAATAACAACAAATATGTGCAATGATCAACTGTGAAAGACTGGGTTCTTCTCAGTGGTTCAGTGATCCAAAGCAATCTCAATAGACTGGACAAAAAATGCTATCTGCATACAGAAAAAGAACTAAAAAGACTCAATATATGCTATGTTCACTTCTTTTTTTTCTGCTATTTTTTTTCTCTCCCATGGTTTTCTCTTTTGCTCTGATTGTTCTCTCCCAATATGATCCATAAAGTAATGTGTTAAAAATAAATAAAAATAAAATAAAATGAATACAAAAAAAGAAAATTAGAATCCCCAGATTTAATGAAAATTTCTGAGACCTTTAATCAGAAAAGGGAAGAAATATTAGTTTTCATATTTTAGGGACAAGCCAATAGATTTTAGATCCCAGCACCATTATTATTTTCAAGAAAAAAATAAAGAAGGGTGTGGTTTGCAACTCTCACTGTAACTTTCTGTTTTCTATTTTTTGTCAAGATCACATTGAGTCCATATGGACTTCAAATACTGAACACCACTGTATAATTCTTAGAATACACAATGTAATTAAATTTTTATAATCATTGTACACAACATGAAAGTGATTTTTACTGTGAAGTAATTTCTATAAAGATGATAAAATTTGGGGAGGAAAAGAAAGAAACAAACAAACAAGTATATGAGCTTTACTTAAAATTCTACAGAATACCAAGATAGAAAATTAATACAGAGGACTTTATTAAATTACTAATTTGCTGTTTAATTTCAAGGATAAGTACCTTTGGTTCAATAACTTACTTAAACTGTGACATATCTACATATATTATGGAATCAGCAAAAACGTTAGGATTTTCAAAATTAGCATATATTGTCAAGGAGGCAAACTCTTTGAACCAAACTATTACTTCCTATCCAAGCCTAGATATGACAGATCTTTAAAATTAATTTTAAAAGAACAAAAATATATTAGTAAGAAAACATTTATAATTCCCTTGCTATAATTATTAGGGTAGGATTTTCTAGAGCCATTTGCATATGGCTTAATTTAATTTCATTCCATTCTCATGTTTAACAATGATTAATCAAAGATAACTGCAAAGGTAAAAGGAGAATAAAAGTATATTGTAAAGAAGAAGAGGGGTATGTGTAATATAAAAACTTCAATACTTAATATATTTAATTTACATCTAATATCTGTTGCCATGAATTTTTTTTAAATCCCCTTAAATATCCATTAGGAAAAATAATAATATAACTAATGACCAGCCAACTGCATTAAATGAATAAAAATTAACAAAATATGTTTATATTAAGATACAAAATTACTAATATTCCACCAAGCTTAATGGTCTCTCACTTAGACCAAATACAGATGTTCAAGTGAGGTGTTAGCTACTAAAACAAAGTGCACATCAGAAAAAATGTGTTGATCATCGAGAACAGCTGGGATGATTTACAGGTTTTGATTATCTGGCAAGGTTCAGTGAAAAAAAGTAAACCAGGCACCAGCCTTAAAGTAAGGAGGACCTGATCTGGACTCAGACACTTAACATTTCCTAGCTGTGTGACCCTAGGCAAGTCATTTAACCCCAATTGTCTCAGCAAAAAAAAAAAAAAAAGCAAATCAGGATTGGATAATATTTTATCAATTAAATAAATCTTGATTTTGCTTTCTTTACATCCTCTTTAGCAAATAAGTTGATCACTATATTATTGACATTCCTTATCCCTCCTATCTTTAAAATTATCATTGGAAAAACTTGCAATTATAAATAGGGAAAAATCACAAGAATTTATTATATTATTGCGCTCATTTTTAAAGTCAATGAAAAAATGAAATAAGACAATTTGTTGAAGATGAAATGTAATAATCAATTGAATTGATTTTATATGAGCTTATTTGCTTGCTAAGCAACAAATTCAAGCTGAAATATTTTCTGACATTAAGAAAGCAAGATTATCTTTCATTTTTATTCAGTCACACAGTAATATTCCCATTAAGAATATTAGTAAAATAAGAGCCATATTTTAGTAAAGACAGTAATAAGTTGGATATTATCCAGAACATGATAGCTAGGGTAGTGAAACACTTTGAATTCACATCAAATGAAAGTTTGTTAAAGGACCTGGGGTTGTTTACCTTTTTTTTCTTAAAGAAGATCTAATAACTAACCTTTGCATAGAGTTCAAGGATTGCAAACTATCTTAATTATTTACAAAGCTGTAATGTGGGAAAGAGACTTGACCATAAAGGACAGTAAAGAACAGAGAACTGTAGAAAGGCATTGCAAAAAGGCAAATTTGTGCCAGATATAAGGGGAAAAAATTCCTAACAATGAGTTATCCCAGGAGTGGAATGGGATTCTGGGATAGGTGACTTCTTTTTAGTTATGTTGTGGAGGGAATTCTTTGAGGGGCATGGATTAGACTAGAAAAGTTCTGAGATCCCCTCCAACTCTGATTTTATGATTCTTTTATTCAAAGAATTGTTGTTATCCATTGAAGGACTTCTATAAAAAAGAGTTCTATAGACTTCACTGACGTCCTTGAAAAGATTAGATTGTCATCACAAATCTTTAGAAATTAACATTGGACTGATATAAAGATTCAAGGAGTCAAGACTATAATATAACTGATGCAGCAATATGGATATTAAGTGCAAAGTAATGCAAACAACTATTCTGCAGGAAAAAAAGGAATTTACTATATTTGTGATGCATATAAAGGCACATGATCTTAATCTACCAGGTATAGTATTCAGTTTCTTTGAATAATGTCTCTTTTTTTTTTCCCAAAATACTACAAAGACCTTCACATTCTTTTCAAGTTCCACCAGCTGCTGGAAAATGTTAATGAATACATTATAGCTATCTCTTAAAGGTCACTTAGAAACCCTGAGGCAAGTATTATGAAAGTGTTGCATTCACAAATAACATCATTTAAAGTGTTGAATTATATTGTCCCAAATATCTTGGCAGATTCAGAAATTATTTCTACAATCTTACTTATTCAATCTTCTTATTCAAATGTATTTTCTTTTTTGTGTGCATATTGGTGAAGTAGAATTGAATTCCGAACCACATTAATACAGTAAATAGAGCACTGCAACCCAAGAGCTGAACAGTCTAGAATCACAAATGGTAGTTGGATCTAAGCATGGTAAGTCCATCCCATGAAGGTAAATCTGAAGAATTTCTCCTTTGCTGGAATAAATTTGCAAAAGTGATAAGAAAGGAATGCAAAACACCATTTGTTCATCATAAAGAAATTTTAAAAATGATATTCAATAACAGGCCATTTAAGAAAGGATTGAAAATAATTAAAGATTAAATAAATCTAAAGAACTCGTGGTTCAGAGAACAAACTAGAAAAAATGGATAATTTAATGAAAGAAAATTAGAAAAGCAGGAAATAATTCCAAAACTTAAGGGAAGAAATTAAAATGATTCTTACAGAAAGTTTTATTTCTCTAAACACTTTCATCAACAAAGGAAAAGAACAAATCAATGAATCTGTTTTGGAAATGTATTTTTAAATTGAACAAGTATAAATCAAAATTTCCAAAATTACTAAAATACAAAAAAATTACAGTGATAATTATTTTGAAGAAAATAATCAAATAAAGTTATCAGTATGTTTTTAAAAAAGAGAAAAACAAGAATGTTTTGATCAAAAATGAAAAAAAAGATTCACAACAATTGAAGAGGAAACAAAGTAAATTATCAATTAAGGTATTAACAAAACTAATCACTTAGAGGAAATACATGAATATGTATAAATATATAAAATATACTGATTAACAAAACAAGAAATTTAAATAATACAATATTAGAAAAATAACCATAAATGAAATAAAGGAGAAAAAAACTCCAAAAGCACATAGATTTACAAGTAAATTATACCAAGCATTCAAAGAACAATTAATTCCAATGTTATAGAAACTACTTGTAATAATAAGAAAAGATGGGGCTTTTTCATCTCTTTTTTTATACAAATATTGTTTTGATACCCAAATTAGAGACAAAGAAGGAAAACTAAAAGACAATATCCCTGATGAACACTGACAAAAATATTTTGATAAAATATTATCAAATATGAACCAATTGGATTTGTTTCAGGAATGAAGGATTGTTTGTACATAAGAAAGAGTACAAATATGATAAAGTATATAAACTGTATAAATGTTAAAATTATGTGATCAACAGATACAAAGAATTGAATTTACAAAATCCTTAACTCACTTCTCTTTAAAAAAAAATAGAAAGTATAGAAATAGAGACCTTTCATCAATATGCAATATTAATCTAAAAACAAAACAAAAACAAACATTATTATGTAAAAGAGGTAGAGGTAGAGGCCTTTAAAAGAAAAACAACATAGAGACCTTTCTAGTAAGATTAGTTATAAAAGAAGGATTTCCCATATAATCTATAGTCTATAATCAAGAATATTAAGAGTAATAATGAGTAATATGAGATGATATTACTGAGTAATACCAGTATCCAATCTCACTCTATAGTACAATCACTAATCAATTTGGATACTGGTTAAAAAATAGAGATATTGATCTATGGAATAGAGAAGCAAATGAACATGGTACCCCAGTATCTGATAAACTCAAATTCCCTCTTTCACTTGGGAGAAGGATTTGTCATCTGAACAAAATCTTCTGGAGAAGGTGAAAAGTTGTTTAACAGAAATTAAGTATGGTCTAATATCTCTTAATACATAAACCAAATGGAGGCATGACTTAGAAATAAAAGGTGATATCTTAAGCAAATTAGATCAAGGAAGAAATTACCTTTCAGATACAAAGAAAAAGAAAGAAGGCATTACTATACAAACTATAGCCAGGATCAAGAAAATAAAACAAAATTAGAGCAACATAGGATAGTTTACCTCTCAGACCTGTGGAGATGGAATAAATTTATGTCCAAAGAAGTTCTGGAACTGTTAATTGAACACCTGATAGATAATTTTGATTATATTAAGTTAAAAAGTTTCTGTACTAACAAAACTAATGCAGACAGGATTAGGAGGGAAGCAACAAATTGGGAAATAATCTTTACATTTAAGGGTTCTCATAAAGGTCTCATCTCTAAGATATATAAAGAATTGTCTCACATTTATAAGAATTCAAGCCATTCTCCAATTGATAAATGGTCAAAGGATATGAACAAACAATTTTCAGATGATGAAATTAAAACTATTTATAATCATATGAAAAGGTGCTCCAAATCACTATTGATCAGAGAAATGCAAATTAAGGCAACTCTGAGGTACCACTACACACCTGTCAGATTGGCTAAAATGACAGAAAAAGATAACGATGAATGTTGGAGGGGATGTGGGAAGACTGGAACACTGATGCATTGTTGGTGGAGCTGTGAACGGATCCAGCCATTCTGGAGAGCAATTTGGAGCTACGCTCAAAAAGTTATCAAACTATGCACACCCTTTGACCCAACAGTGTTTCTATTGGGCTTATATCCCAAAGAAATCATAAAAGAAGGAAAGGGCCCCACATGTGCAAGAATGTTTGTGGCAGCTCTTTTTAGAGTGACTAGGAACTGGAAACTGAATGGATGCCCATCAATTGGAGAGTGGCTGATATATGGTATATGTTATATGAATGTTACGGAATATTATTGCTCTGTAAGAAACGACCAGCAGGACGATTTCAGAGAGGCCTGGAGAGACTTGTATGAACTGATGCTGAGTGAAATGAGCAGAACCAGGAGATCATTGTACACGGCAACAACAATACTATATGAGGATCAGTTCTAAGGAACATGACTCTCTTCAACAATGAAATGCTTCAAACCAATTCCAATTGTTCAGTGAAGAGGACCATGTACACCCAGAGAGAGGGATGTGAAATGTGGACCACAACATAACATTTTCATGTTCTCTATTGAGATTTGCTTACATTGTATTTCCTTTATCAGATTATTCTTTCTTGTAGATACGATTTCTCCTGAACAAAAAAAAATGATGTGTGGCAATAACTATACATATATTCGATTTCTTAAGTATTCTAACATAATTATCATGTAGTGGATATCCTGCTATCTAGGGGAGGGGTGGGGAGTAGGGGGGGAAAATTTGTAACAGAAAGTTTGTAAGGGTTAATGTTTAGGAATTACCCATACATATGTTTTGCAAATAAAAAGTACTAATAAAAATAAAATAAAATAAAATATATATAGAAAAAAAGAAAATAAAACAGAAAATTTTGATTTAAAATTTAAAAGTTGTAAAAACAAAATAGAATTAAATTTAAGTTCAATGGGAAACAAGTGATTGAGGAAAACATTTACACCACATTTTTTTCTGATAAAGCCTTCATATCCCAACTATACAAGGAATGGATTCGAGTTTATAAAACTAAGAACCCATTTATTTGCAAATATGACAAAAGAAGTGAAGGACAAATGTTTCAGGAGATACAAGGCAGGAAAGTACATTAATGCATTACTGATGGAATTTTGAATTGGTATACCATTTTTTTTTTGCTTTTTTGCTGAGGCAATTGGGATTAAGTGACTTGCCCAGGGTCACACAGCGAATGTTAAGTGTCTGAGACCAGATTTGAACTCAGGTCCTCCTGACTTCAGGGCTGGTGCTCTATCCACTGTATCACCTAGCTGCCCCGGTATACCATTTTAGAAAGTAATTTGGACCTGTGGCCCCAAAATCAATAAATTGGCTTACTTTTTCACCCAAAGATGTCATTGCCTAGGTCTATATGTCAAAGAAATTACAGAAAAGAAAAAAATATATATATTCTAAAATATTTATAATAGATATTTTTATAGTGTCCAAAAATAGTAATTAAGGGGGTGCCAATCTAGTGGTGAATGGTTGAACACATTAGCTATACAAATGCAATGAAATATTATTATACCATAAGGAATGGTTAAATAGACAGTTTTGGAGGAAACTGGGAAGACTTTTATGAATTAATGAAAAGTTAAGTAAGCAGAATTGGAACAATTTATACAATAACAACATTATGAAGAAAAAATATTTTGAAAGTGTTTGAAATACAAATCAAGATGGTGTTAAACAATGGATCCAGAAGATAAACTATAAAACATACCATTACCTCCTGCTGAAAAGGTGATAAACTTAAAATGTAGAATGAATCCTATATTTTTAGACATGGCCAATGTGGGAATTTATTTTGCTAGACTACGCATGAGTTTTGGACTATGGCTATGACTATGACTATAACTATAACTATGCATGAGTTTGAATTATGACTGAGTTTTTGCCTCTATCTGTTTATTGTTCAAAGGGGGTAGTTGCCATGGGAAGGAAAAACAAATTTTTGTAAGAAAAATAAAGCAAGGACAGGCTTCTTTTGTTTTCAACTGACATACACAGAAAAGCAACTGATTATTTATATATTGGTTTTCTTCTAGCAAATGGATCAAATGAATGTAGTAATATGTATGTATGCATGTATACATATGCATATACATGTATACATACATTATATATACATACATACACATATATAAATATTAGTTTTCCTTGGCAAAGTTACTATAAGAGATTGCATTTCCTTCTCCAGCTCAGTTTTACAGATAAGAACGGAGACAAAGTTATGTGATTTGCTCAGACTCATGTAGATAGTAATAGATCTGAGGCTGGATTTGAATTTTCTTAACTTCAAAAAGAGTATTCTATTCACTGTGCCACCTAGCTGCCTTAGAATTGAGATATAACCAAACTCTTGATATGTTAGAATTCTATTTGGAGATAGAGAACTAAAGGAGTCAGATGCAAAACATGTTTTTTCTTTCTTTTTTTTTTTTATTAAAGCTTTTTATTTGTATAACAAATGTATGGGTAGTTCCCCAGAATTGATCTTTACAAAGCTTTCCATTACAAATTTTACCCCCAGTCCTCTCCCCTCCCCTAGATGGCAGGAAGTCCACTACATGTTAATAATGTTGAAATACTTGACAAGTTGTGCCAGAAAAATCCCATCTACAAGAAAAAAAAAAAAAAAGAAAATCAGAGAAAGGAAGCACAATGTAAGCAAACCTCAATAGAGAGCATGAAAATGTTATGTTGTGGTCCATATTTCATATCCCTCTCTCTGGGTATATATGGTCTTCTTCAGTGAACAATTGGAACTGGTTTGAGACAATTCTTTGTTGCAGAGAGCCATGTCCATCAGAATTGATCATCATGTAATATTGTTATTGCTGTGTATAATGATCTCCTGGTTCTGCTCGTTTCATTCAGCATCAGTTCATGCAAGTCTCTCCAGGCATCTCTGAAATCATCCTGCTGGTCATTTGTTATAGAACAACAATATTCCATAACATTCGTATACCATAATTTATTCAGCCACTCTCCAATTGATGGGCATCCATTCAGCTTCCAGTTTCTAGCCACTACAAAAAGGGCTGCCATAAACATTCTTGCACATGTGGGTCCCTTTCCCTCCTCTAAGATTTCTTTGGGATATAGGCCCAATAGAAACACTGCTGGGTCAAAGGGTATGCACAGTTTGATAACTTTTTGAACATAGCTCCAAATTACTCTCCAGAATGGTTGGATCCGTTCACAATTCCACCAACAATGTATCAGTGTCCCAGTTTTCCCACATCCCTTCCAACATTCATCGTTATCTTTTTCTGTCATTTTAGACAATCTGACAGGTGTGTAGTGGTATCTCAGAGTTGTCTTAATTTGCATTTCTCTGATCAATAGTGATGTGGAGCAACTTTTCATATGACTGGAGATGGTTTTAATTTCATCATCTGAAAATTGTCCATTCATATCCCTTGACCAATTATCTACTGAAGGGTGGCTTGAATTCTTATATATATGAGACAATTCTCTACATATTTTAGAAAATAGGCCTTTATCAGAACCATTAAATGTAAAGATGATTTCCCAATTTGATGCTTCCCTCCTAATCTTGTCTGCATTAGTTTTATTTGTACAGAAAATTTTTAACTTAAGATAATCAAAATTATCCATCTGGTGTTCAATTAGGAGTTCCAGACCTTCTTTGGACATAAATTTATTCCATCTCCACAGGTCTGAGAGGTAAACTATATTACATTCCTCTAACTTGCTTACAAAGTCCCTCTTTATATCTAGATCATGAACCCATTTAGATCTTATCTTGGTATGTGGTGTTAGGTATGGGTCAAGCCCTAATTTCTTCCACACTAGTTTCCAATTTTCCCAGCAGTTTTTGCCAAATAGTGAGTACTTATCCCAGAAGCTGGGGTCTTTGGGTTTATCAAACACTAAATTGTTAAAGTTATTGCCTAGAGTGTCCTGATAACCTACCCTATGCCACTGATCGACTGCTCTATTTCTTAGCCAGTACCAAAAGGTTTTGATGACCGCTGCTTTATAATATAGTTTTAGATCTGGTACAGCAAGGCCACCTTCATCTGCCTTTTTTTTCATTAATCCCCTTGAAATCCTTGACCTTTTGTTCTTCCAAATGAACTTTGCTACTATTTTTTCTAGATCTGTAAAATAATTTCTTGGGAGTTTGATTGGTATGGCACTAAATAAGTAGAGTAGTTTGGGTAGTATTGTCATTTTTATTATATTCACTCTGCCTACCCATGAGCACTTAATGTTTTTACAATTGATTAGGTCTGATTTTATTTGTGTGGAAAGTGTTTTGTAGTTTAGTTCATATAGTTTCTGAATTTTCCTTGGCAGATAGATTCCGACATATTTTATGCTATCAACATTTATTTTGAAAGGAATTTCTTTTTGTATTTTTTGCTGCTGAATTTTGTCGGTAATATATAAAAATGCTGATGATTTATGTGGATTAATTTTAAACCCTGCCCCTTTGCTAAAATTGTGAATTGTTTCTAGTGGTTTTTTAGTTGAATCTCTAGGGTTCTCTAAGTATATCATCATGTCATCTGCAAAGAGTGATAATTTGGTTTCTTAATTACCTACTCTAATTTCTTTTTATCTCTTTTTCTTCTCTTATTGCTAAAGCTAACATTTCTAATACAATACTAAATAGTAATGGTGACAGTGGGCAGCCTTATTTCACTCCTGATCTTATTGGGAATGGTTTTAGTTTGTCTCTATTACATATGTTGCTTGCTGATGGTTTTAAATAGATGCTACTGATCATTTTAAGGAAAAGCCCATTTATTCCTATACTCTCTAGTGTTTTCAATAGGAAAGGGTGTTGGATTTTATCGAATGCTTTTTCTGCATCTATGGAGATAATCATATGGTTTTTGTTAGTTTGGTTATTATTATAATTAATTATGCTGATAGTTTTCCTAATATTGAACCAGCCCTGCATCCTTGGTATAAATCCTACTTGGTCATAGTGTACTATCATGGGGATGACTTTCTGTAATCTCATTACTAATATCTTATTTAACATTTTTGCATCAATATTCATTAGGGAAATTGGCCTATAGTTTTCTTTCTCTGTTTTCACCCTACCTGGTTTAGCTATCAGTCTCTGACTGATGAGACCATATCGGTCTCATAGAAGGAATTTGGCAGTATACCTTCTGTCCCTATGTTCTCAAATAGTTTGTATAGTATTGGAATTAATTGTTCATTGAATGTTTGGTAGAATTCTCATGTAAATCCATCTGGCCCTGGAGATTTTTTCTTAGGGAGTTGGTTAATAGCTTGTTCTATTTCTTTTTCTAATATGGGGCTGTGTATATAATTTATGTCCTCTTCTGTTAACCTGGGCAATCTATATTTTTGTAGATATTCCTCCATTTCATTTAGATTATCAAACTTACTGGCATAGAGTTGGGCAAAGTAACTCCTAATTATTGCTCTGATTTCCTCTTCATTGGAGGAAAGTTCTCCCTTATTATTCTTGAGACTAACAATTTGATTTTCCTCTTTCCTTTTTCTTATCAAATTAACTAAAGGCTTATCTATTTTGTTGGTTTATTCATAGAACCAACTCTTACTTTTATTTATTAATTCAATAGTTTTCTCATTTTCAATTTTATTAATTTCTCCTTTTATTTTTAGAATTTCCAATTTGGTATTTAATTGAGGGTTTTTAATTTGTTCTTTTTCTAGTTTTTTTTTTAATAATAAGCCCAATTCATTGATGTTTTCTTTCTCTATTTTATGCAAGTAAGCATCTAGAGATATAAAATTGCTCCTTATAACCACTTTGGCCATATCCCACAAATTTTGTTATGTTGTCTCATTATTGTCATTCTCCTGGATGAAATTATTGATTGTGTTTATGATTTGCTCTTTCACCCATTCATTCTTCAGGATTAGATTATTTAATTTCCAATTAACTTTTGGTCTATTTTCTCCTGGCCTTATATTGCATGTGATTTTTATTGCATCATGATCTGAAAAAGATGCATTTAATAATTCTGTCTTTCTGAATTTGATTTTGAGGTTTTTATGCCCTAATATATGGTCAATTTTTGTATAAGTTCCACGAACCACTGAGAAAAAAGTAAACTCCCTACTGTCTCCATTCAATTTTCTCCATAGATCTATCATACCTAACTTTTCTAACAATTGGTTTATCTCCCTAGTTTCTTTCTTCTTTATTTTGTGGTTTGATTTATCTAATTCTAAGAGAGCAAGGTTGAGATCCCCCACTAGTATAGTTTGGCTATCTATTTCTTCTTGCATCTCTCTTAATTTCTCCCGTAGGAATTTGGATGCTATTGCACTTGGTGCATATATATTTAGTATTGATATTGCTACATTATCTATAGTACCCTTTAATAAAATATAGTTTCCTTCCTTATCTCTTTTGATTAGATCTATCTTGCCTTTTACTTGATCTCAGATAAGGATTGCTACCCCTGCTTTTTTTTTGTTCACCTGAAGCATAATAGGTTCTGCTCCAGCCTTTTACCTTCATCCTATATGTGTCACTATGTTTTAGATGTGTTTCTTGTGGACAACATATTGTGGGATTCTGGTTTTTAATCCAGTCTGCTATCCGCTTCCGCTTCATGGGAGAGTTCATCCCATTCACATTCACAGTTAGAATAACTAATTCTTTATTTCCTGCCATCTTATTTACCCAAGTTATATTTTCCCTTTCCTTTCCCCTTTCTCCCTTCCCCCCTCCTCAGTACTTTGCTTTTGATGACCCCCTCCCCCAAAAAATACTCCACCCTTTAGATCCCTTTCCCCTTTTTTTAGTCTTTCCCCCTGATTCTTCTATTTTCCCTTCTGTTAGTTTATCCCTTTCTTTTTCTCCTTTCTCTCCCACTTCCCTCTAGCAACAGACAAGTTTCTATGTGAAATCAAGTGTCTGATATACACTTTTTGAGCCCAATCTGATGAGAGTAAGATTTACACAATGCTCATCTCCCTCCCCTCTTTCTCTCAATTATATTAGGTTTTCTTTGCCTCTTCAAGAGATTTTACCTTGTTTTTTACCTCCTTTTTTTAGATCTTATTTTACCACTTTTTCCCTCTTTTCCCGAGTATTACAACCTTTCCCCCTCTAGTTTTCTTTTTCATATTATCAAAGTAATATCTAGTTAATTATACCCCCAAACTTTAAGTATCCCCATAGTAGAAATAAAGTTCTCAAGAGTCCTTTCCTTTTTACCTTTTTATGCTTCTCTTGAGTTCTGTGTTTGGAGGTTGAATTTTTTGTTCAGATCTGGTCTTTTCATTAGAAATAGGTGAAATTCACCTATATCATTGAATGACCATCTTCTTCCCTGGAAGATAATGATCATTCTAGCTGGATAGGTTATTCTTGGATGTAATCCAAGTTCCTTTGCCTTTCGGAATATCTGGTTCCAGGCCCTTCAATCCTTCAATGAGGAGGCTGACAGATCGTGTGTGATTCTAATTATTGATCCTCAGTATTTGAATTGTTTCTTTCTAGTTGCTAGCCGAATCTTTTCCTTGGTGCTATAGTCCTAAAATTTAGCCACGATATTCCTTGGGGTTGTAATTTTGGGGTCTCTTTCAGGAGGTGATCGGTGAATTCTTTCAATGGTGATTTTGCCTTCTGATTGTACAATCTCAGGCAGTTTTCTTTCAGGATTTCCTGGAAGATAGTGTTTAGATTCTTTTTTTCATCATGGCTTTCAGGAAGTCCAATAATTCTTAGATTGTCTCTCCTAGATCTATTTTCCAAGTCAGTTGTTTTTCCTAGGAGATATTTCATATTTTCTTCTATTTTTTCATTTTTTTTTGTTTTTGTTTGACTGATTGTTGAAGTCTTATTGAGTCATTCACTTGCATTTGTTCAATTCTTATTTTTAAAGCGTTATTTTCTTCAGATACCTTTTTAAGCTCCTTTTATAACTGGCCAATTTGTTCATTGCACTCTTTTTCCACTTCACTAATTTTATTTTTCAATAAATTAGTGTCTTTATCATATCTCTTTTGGAGGGCTTCTTGCACTGATTTAAGTTTATTTTCTCATTTATCCTCCAGCTCTCTTTTGAGATTCTGTATGCAATCTTCCAGAAAGGCCTTTTAAAAAGGGGTCCAGTGATGGTCCTTAATAATTTCCTCTTGAGTTTTGTCTAAAGGCACCTCAGAATCTGGGGTCAGCCCTTCTTTTTCTCGATAGAAGCTATCTATGGTGAGAGTTCTCTGTTGCTTCTTCATTTTTTTTAAGACAGCATGGATGTCTCTTTAAGGCTCAGGAAAAACGGCAGCTGAAGTTCTTTGCCCTGGGGCACTTGGGCAAATTAACTTAAGGTGCTAGGCTGGTGGGGGCTAGGACTAAGTTGGAATTACTCCTTAAACAAGGCAAGTCTGCCAGAACACCTGCCCCCAATCAGGGCAGAGTGTCCCAAGTGCCTCAGATAATCTCCAGGTTTTTGGAGTTTGGAATTTGGAGTTTCTGCCAGGATGAGCTGAGTCCCACCCTCACTTCCGGCCTCCACCGAGTCCACTGTTTATCCCTCTGTCCGAATTAGATAAACCTGATATGAAGTTCTTCAGAGATATCTGCAAACAGTTTCCAAGTATTTCTGAATTCGTTGACTTGAAGTTGAGTTCAGAGGCTTATTTTATTGTTGATTTGAGAGAAGATTGGAGGAGGATGCAGGGAGTCATCTTTTCACTCAGCCATCTTGGCTCCCCCCCAAAAAAAAAACATGCTCTTTCATATAGAATCAGCAGCAACTGTTGATCTTTGCCAATTGACACAAGATGCCCTTAGGGGCTGCTATCCAAACCTAAACACAGAATTACTCATTTTTAATATAATTATTTTGTCACTAATTACCATAGAACCCCAGGAAAGAAGTGTGAGGAAAAAGAAAATAATTATAAAATTCTTAGAATTGATTGTCAAATCTAAATATACTTTCCACTCACTGTGCTACTGCAAAGAACATCAATGTTTTTGTGATCAATACTCTGCAGTCATTAAATCAAGAAAAATTCTATTGTAAGCACTATTCAATTTGTTATTGTACTTGTACAAATATAGGTTTGATTTTGCCTGTTGCTTCTGCTGTGCCTCTAAAATGAAATAAATTACTATGCTTTTAAAAGGTAGAGTTGTGTCCACACTTTCTTTGAAGGCCATTAAGAAAAAAGTCCATAAATTTATAACTTTGCTTATGGCATAAAAATACCTTGTTTGGGTGTTGTTTGTATTAACAAAGATCTCTGTTTCCAAAGTATTTACCATTGTTTTCTTAAGTAGTGAATTCACTTAGCTTTTTTAAGTGCCTGCTGAAAAATCATTAACTACTTAATAGTCCTAGTGTATAAATTGACTTAATATATAAGTTAACCTGGATTTTTCAGATAAAAAAGAACAGTTATGATTTGGACCTATTGTCTGGTTGTGTACTATTTAATTCTTATTATGCTTCCAATCTAAGTGGTAACAAAAAAGTGGAACTCTCTCCAATCAGCTTTTTTTTATTAAAGCTTTTTATTTACAGAACATATGAGTAATTTTTCAACATTGGCCTTTGCAAAACTTTCTGTTCTAAATTTTTCCTTCCTTCCCTCCACCCCCTCTCCTAGATGGCAGGTAGTCTAATACATGTTAAATAAGTTAAAATATATGATAAATCCAATATATGCATAAATATCTATATAGTTATTTCGCAGCACATGAAAAATCTGATCTAGAAAGAGAAATTAAAAAAAACTAAGAAGAAAAAAAATGCAAGCAAACATCAACAGAAAGCATTAAAATGCTAGGTTGTGGTCCACGCAGTTCCCACAGGCCTCTCTCTGGGTGTATATGGCTTTCTTCATCACTGAACAATAGGAACTGGTTTGAAACATCTCATGTTGAAAAGAACCATGTCCCTCAGAATTGGTCTTGTTGACAAACTAGGCAATAACTATAGCAATTTGGTTTTTGATAAACCCAAAGACCCCAACTTTTGGGATAAGTATTCACTATTTGACAAAAAATGCTGGGAAAACTGGAAACTAGTGTGGAAGAAATTAGGGCTTGACCCACATCTAA
This sequence comes from Myrmecobius fasciatus, assembly GCA_023553655.1. NCBI lineage: Eukaryota > Metazoa > Chordata > Mammalia > Dasyuromorphia > Myrmecobiidae > Myrmecobius > Myrmecobius fasciatus. Next base: position 36,940 of record JAJPUD010008826.1, on the reverse strand, counting down.
CACCACATACCAAGATAAGATCTAAATGGGTTCATGATCTGGATATAAAGAGTGATACTATAAGTAAATTAGAGGAATGTAATATAGTCTACCTCTCAGATCTATGGAGATGGAATAAATTTATGTCCAAAAAGAACTGGAACTCTTAATTGAAAACCATATAGATAACTTTGATTATATTAAGTTAAAAAGTTTTTGTACAAACAAAACCAATGCAGACAAGATTAGGAGGGAAGCAATAAATTGGGAAATCATCTTTACATTTAAGGGTTCTGATAAAGGTCTCATCTCTAAAATATATAGAGAATTGTCTCATATTTATAAAAATTCAAGCCATTCTCCAATCAATAAATGGTCAAAGGATATGAACAGACAATTTTCAGAGGATGAAATTAAAACTATTTATACTCATATGAAAAGGTGCTCCAAATCACTATTGATCAGAGAAATGCAAATCAAGACAACCCTGAGGTACCACTTCACACCTCTCAGATTGGCTAAAATGACAGGAAAAGTTAATGATGAATGTTGGAGGGGATGTGGGAGGGCTGGGACACTGATGCATTGTTGGTGGAGCTGTGAACGGATACAGCCATTCTGGAGAACAATTAGGAGCTATGCTCAAAAAGTTACCAAGCTGTGCATACCCTTTGACCCAGCAGCATTTCTACTGGGCTTATATCCCAAAGAAATCATAAAGGATGGAAAGGGCCCCACATGTGCAAGAATGTTTGTGGCAGCCCTTTTTGTAGTGGCTAGAAACTGGAAACTGATTAGATGCCCTTCAATTGGAGAATGGCTGAATAAATTATGGTATATGAATATTATGGAATATTATTGTTCTGTAAGAAATGACCAGCAAGATGATTTCAGAGAGGCCTGGAGAGACTTACATGAACTGATGCTGAGTGAAATGAGCAGAACCAGGAGATCATTATACACGGCAACAACAGTACTATATGACGATCAATTCTGATGGACATGGCACTCTTCAACAATGAAATGTTTCAAACTACCTCCAATTGTTCACTGAAGAAGGCCATATACACCCAGAGAGAGGGATGTGAAATGTGGAACACAACATAACATTCTCATACTCCTTGATTGATGTTTGCTTACATTGTGTTTCCTTTATCTGATATATCGTTTGTGTAGATAAGATTTTTCTTGCACAACAATAAGTTTGGAAATATGTATGCATATATTCAATTTGCCAATATTTTAACATAATTAACATGTAGTGGATATCCTGCCATCTAGGGGAGGGGTGGGGAGTTGGGGGAAAAATTTGTAATGGAAATCTATGTAAGGGTTATTGTTGAAGAATTACCCACACATATGTTATGCAAATAAAATAAAATAATAATTAAAAAAAAAGAATTGGTCTTGTTGTCATTGTGTATAATGATCTCCTGTTTCTCAGTTCATACAAGTTTCTCCAGGCCTCTCTGAAATCATCTTGTTGGTCGTTTCTTACAGAACAATAATATTCCACAACATTCATATACAATAATTTATTCAACCATTCTCCAATTCCAACATCCATTCAGTTTCCAGTTTCTTTCCACTACAAAAAGGGATGCCACAGACTTTTTTGCACATGTTGGGTCCCTTTCCTTCCTTTAAAATCTCTTTGGGATATAGGCCCAATAGAAACACTGCTGGGTCAAAGGGTATGCACAGTTTGATAACTTTTTGAGCACAGTTCCAAATTGCTCTCCAGAATGGTTGGATCTGTTCATAGTTTCACCAATAATGTATCAGTGTCCCAGTTTTCCCACATCCCCTCCAACATTCATCATTATCTTTTCCTGTCATCTTAGCTAAGGTGTGTAGTGATATCTCAGAGTTGTTTTAATTTGCATTTATCTGATCAATAGTGATTTGGAGCACCTTTTCATATGACTAGAAATAGTTTCAATTTCTTCATCTGAAAATTGTCTGTTCATATCCTTTGACCATATATCAATTGGAGAATGGCTTGAATTCTTATAAATTTGAGTTAATTCTTTATATATTTTAGAAATGAGGCCTTTAACAGAACCTTTGAATGTAAAAATGTTTTCCCAGTTTATTGCTTTCCTTCTAATATTGTCTGCATTAGTTTTGTCTGTTCAAAAACTCTTTAACTTGATATAATCAAAATTCCCTATTTTGCAGTTGACAATGATCTCTAGTTCTTCTTTGGTCACAAATTCCTTCCTCTTCCACAGATCTGAGAGGTAAACTATCCTATGTTCTTCTAATTTGTTTATAATATAATTCTTTATTATTTTGATCTTATCTTGGTAAAAGGTGTTAGGTATGGGTCAATGCCTATTTTCTGCCTCCAATCAGCTTTTTAAGAACTCTGTATTGGTCCTTGATTACTCCAGCCTCAGTTGGCTACCTAATATTACTTGGTAGTTCATTAATAACTGCTAATTAATAGTAATGTAGAAGATTGCTGCTGCCTATTGCATATAGCTACAAAGGCCTAAGGTAGAGCTGACTTCTCTGTAACCATTCACAGATTATCAATCATAAAGCAATTAGGGAATTTTTTATAAAGCTAGATTCTCCTTCCAGAAAAACTCTCCCTTTATGGAGAGGTTATGTAATCTACTAATACTCACTGAACCTTAAGAAAGGCTTCCATCCTACTATGAATCTTCAACAAAGAGTTATGGAAATACATAGATGTGAGATGTGCAGGATGGGAAGCTTAGGAATACTTTTGGAAAAAAACACATTGCCAATACAGTGATGAATTCTGTATCATATTTATAGTTTTGTTTGTCCTTCATTTTTGACGAGGACCATGACATCAAATGAATTAGATTTAAGTGAGGAAGGACTGTTCAAGGTCAACTGTCTCAGGTTTCCCCTCCTGAGCCATCTGGGCCCAGTGGCAAGATATAGCTCAAGATGCAGGGGGCGGAGCCAAGATGGCGGAGTGAAAAGGTGACTTTCTGCCTCTCCTCCGATCTTCTCTCAAATCAACAATAAAATAAGCCTCCGAACTGATCTTCAAGTCAACGAACTCAGAAATATTTGGGCACAGCTCTCTGGATAACTTCATATCAGGTTAGTCGGACTCGGACAGAGAGATAAATAGACGACAACTTCGCAGGCCGGAAGTGAGGGTGGGACTCAGCTCGGCTCATCGTGGAAGAAATTCCAAACTCCAAACTCCAAATTCCAAACACCTGGAGTTTATCTGAGGCACTTGGGACACTCTGCCCTGATTGGGGGCAGGTGTTCTGGCAGACCTGCCTTGTTTAAGGAGTAATGCGGACTTAGTCCTAGCCCCCACCGGCCCAGCACCTTAAGTCAACTTGCCGAAGTGCCCCAGGGCAAAGCTTTTTGCAGCCGCTTTTTTTTTCCCTACCTTAAAGAGATATCCACACTGTCTAAAAAAAAAAAAATATGATGAAGAAGCAAAAGAGAGCTCTCACCATAGACAGCTTTTATCAAGGCAAAGAAACGACTGCAGAGCCAGAGGTTCCTTTAGACAAAAATCCAGAGAACATCAGCCAGGACCATCACTGGTCCCCTTTTCAAAAGGCCTTTCTGGAAAACTGCATAAAGAACCTCAAAAGAGAGCTGGAGGATAAATGGGAAAATAAACTGAAATCAGTGCAAGAAGGATATGATCCCCTGCGAAAGAGAAATGAAAAAGACACCAATTTATTAAAAAATAAAATTAGTGAAGTGGAAAAAGAGTGCAAGGAACAAATTGGCCAGTTACAAAAGGAGCTTAAAAAGGTAACTGAAGAAAACAACACTTTAAAAATAAGAATTGAACAAATGCAAGTGAATGACTCACTAAGACTTGAAGAATCAGTCAAACAAAAACAAAAAAATGAAAAATTAGAAGAAAATATGAAATATCTCCTAGGAAAAACAACTGACTTGGAAAATAGATCTAGGAGAGACAATCTAAGGATTATTGGACTTCCTGAAAGCCATGATGAAAAAAAGAATCTAAACAATATCTTCCAGGAAATCCTGAAAGAAAACTGCCCTGAGATTGTAGAATCAAAGGGCAAAATCACCATTGAAAGAATTCACCGATCACCTCCTGAAAGAGACCCCAAAATTAAGACCCCAAGGAATATCGTGGCTAAATTTCAGGACTATAGCACCAAGGAACAGATTCTGCTGGCAGCTAGAAAGAAACAATTCAAATACCGAGGTTCAATAATTAGAATCACACAGGATTTGTCAGCTTCCACACTGAAGGATCGAAGGGCATGGAACCAGATATTCCGAAGGGCAAAGGAACTTGGATTACAGCCAAGAATAACCTATCCAGCTAGAATGAGCATTATCCTCCAGGGAAGAAGATGGTCATTCAATGATATAGGTGAATTTCACCTATTTCTAATGAAAAGACC
>JAJPUD010008826.1:0-27561 GCA_023553655.1 Myrmecobius fasciatus | reverse complement strand
CACATAAATCATCAGCATTTTTATATATTACCAACAAAGCTCAGCAGCAGGAGATACAAAAAGAAATTCCATTCCAAATAGCAGATGATAGGATAAAATATTTGGGAATCTATCTGCCAAGGAAAAGTCAGAAACTATACGAACTAAATTACAAAACACTTTCCACACAAATAAAATCAGACCTAATCAATTGGAAAAATATTAAGTGCTCATGGGTAGGCAGAGCGAACATAATAAAAATGACAATACTACCCAAACTAATCTACTTATTTAGTGCCATACCAATCAAACTCCCAAGAAATTATTTTACAGATCTAGAAAAAATAGTAGCAAAGTTCATTTGGAAGAACAAAAGGTCAAGGATTTCAAGGGGATTAATGAAAAAAAAAGGCAGATGAAGGTGGCCTTGCTGTACCAGATCTAAAACTATATTATAAAGCAGCAGTCATCAAAACCGTTTGGTACTGGCTAAGAAATAGAGCAGTCGATCAGTGGCACAGGATAGGATATCAGGACAATTTAGGCAATAACCTTAACAATTTAGTATTCGATAAACCCAAAGACCCCAGCTTTTGGGATAAATACTCACTATTTGGCAAAAACTGCTGGGAAAATTGGAAACTAGTGTGGAAGAAATTAGGGCTTGATCCATACCTAACACCACATACCAAGATAAGATATAAATGGGTTCATGATCTAGATATAAAGAGGGACTTTGTAAGCAAGTTAGAGGAACGTAATATAATTTATCTCTCAGACCTGTGGAGATGGAATAAATTTATGTCCAAAGAAGACCTTGAACTCCTAATTGAACACCAGATGGATAATTTTGATTATTTTAAGTTAAAAAGTTTCTGTACAAACAAAACAAATGCAGACAAGATTAGGAGGGAAGCATCAAATTGGGAAATCATCTTTACATTTAATGGTTCTGATAAAGGCCTCATTTCTAAAATATATAGAGAATTGTCTCATATAGATAAGAATTCAAGCCACTCTTCAATAGATAAGTGGTCAAGGGATATGAACAGACAATTTTCAGATGATGAAATTAAAACCATCTCTAGTCATAGGAAAAGTTGCTCCAAATCAGTATTGATCAGAGAAATGCAAATTAAGACAACTCTGAGATACCACTACACACCTGTCAGATTGGCTAAAATGACAGGAAAAGATAACGATGAATGTTGGAGGGGATGTGGGAAAACTGGGACACTGATACATTGTTGGTGGAACTGTGAATGGATCCAACCATTCTGGAGAGCAATTTGGAGCTATGCCCAAAAAGTTGTCAAACTGTGCATACCCTTTGACCCAGCAGTGTTTCTACTGGGCCTATATCCCAAAGAGATCTTAGAGGAGGGAAAGGGCCCCACATGTGCAAGAATGTTTGTGGCAGCCCTTTCTGTGGTGGCTAGAAACTGGAAACTGAAGGGATGCCCATCAATTGGAGAGTGGCTGAATAAATTATGGTATATGAATGTTATGGAATATTATTGCTCTGTAAGAAACGACCAGCAGGACGATTTCAGAGAGGCCTGGAGAGACTTGCATGAACTGATGCTGAGTGAAACGAGCAGAACCAGGAGATCATCATACACAGCAACAACAGTATTACATGATGATCAATTCTGATGGACATGGCTCTCTGCAACAAAGAATTGTCTCAAACCAGTTCCAGTTGTTCACTGAAGAAAACCATATACACCCAGAGAGAGGGAAATGAAATATGGACCACAACATAACATTTTCATGATCTCTACTGACATTTGTTTCCATTGTGTTGCCTTTCTCTGATTCTTTTTTTTTTCTTGTAGATAGGATTTTTCTTGCATAACTTCTCAAGCATTTCAACATTATTAGCATGTAGTGGACTTCCTGCCATCTAGGGGAGGGGAGGGGACTGGGGGTAAAATTTGTAATGGAAAGCTTTGTAAAGATCAATGTTGGGGAACTACCCATACATATGTTATACAAATAAAAAACTTTAACAAAAAAAAAAAAGATATAGCTCAAGATGACTGGAAATGGCCCTGGATGAAAAGAATAAGTGTTAAAAGACCTATTAAACATCAATCAGAAATCTTAATGAAAGCTTATGGACCAGTGAATGAATAAAGTTGCTATACATATAAATTTTTTGGTTTATTATGAATGGAAACATTGCTACAGACTAACATGGAATTGCTTGCAGTTTTTACATGTATAAAACTAACAGAAGACAAGTCACAAGTCTCTACAGCTATTCTATTTTTTTTTTCTTGCTGGTCCTTACCCTTACATTAAATGTACACCACATTTATCCACTTAATAAAATGAGTAACAAAGGTGGTTATAAAATATTTTGTCTCTATTCAGTTCACTGAGTTACACAAAATCTATTATCACATTCAGTATGAACACAATTTCAAAATAACTCGATATATCAAACTGTATAGATTTATTATGTATGTCTTATAAAAATACAATAATGGTTCCATACTGGAGTGGTTTTACACTGCATTATCCTGGTGTGGTACTCAAGAGTTCCCATCACTTTCTGTCAAGTTTCCTTTTACAGCTATAACTGAATACATATAATACACAGTGTGTCCTCTTTGAAACTATTTTTAAAAGTTGTAAAGGAAAATGTTTCCATTAGGATTGGAACAGTGACACTGTAAAAGTGCTACCATTAACTCCACATTACCTAGAGTTGCTGTTATTTAAACATACAAAAACAACAGCTCATCTGGTGTTCATTTTGTGCACTGAGTCCATAAGCTACTTGTAAAGTCTATTGGCAAGCAGAAGAATATGCAACTGTTACACAGGCCTCTCATTTTACATTTAACAGATATGTGTTTAGTTTCTTTTACTCCTATATGAGTGGAAAACCTCTTCATTTTTTTGAAGTACTAGAAAATAAAAGATGCATATTTCTTCATATATTAGCTATTCAATTTTGCCTGTGGAAGAAAATTTTTAAAAGAAAAATGTAGGTTTTTATATGAATCATATGGAATTATCAGATCTGATCCTGTAGAGAAGTCAAGGCTTAGAGAAATTGGAAGTGGGAAAATATGGTCTCATTGGAAACTCCTATTTCAGTGATTTTATTCAACTCCTGATTCCAAATCAGTATCCAAAGAAAGGTTTCTTTCAGCTTACGCTAAATAAGCAGATATAGAATATCTTAGAATATTAGAATGTTAGAATATAGAATAATACATAGAAATATTAGAATAACTTAAGGTGTCATTTCTTCCAGGATTTTATGACCCTGTGCCATTAGTACACCAGGACACAATTTCAGATTTTTGCCTTGAGTACAAGATTAACAAGTCATAGTAACAATCCTTACTCCAGGCTAATATAATAGACCATGTAGTCCTTAAATTTGGGTCTATCATACTTTGAGAGATGCCAGACCTTCAGGTACCTTGACAGATGTGGGGCAGATATATTGGCAAGAAGATGATAACATTGCTTAAAATATTAAAACACCACCTCTTCCATCTCGTCAGAAAGCCTATCCTTCTTGTAAACACAAAATGACTAAAATGAGACGCATTCAACAACAAAATTTAATGGTTACACTAAAGATTTTATAATCTCTGTCTCCTACATAAGTAATTGTATCTTTGGATCGAAATTAAAATCTCAATGTATGTCAGGATTCACAAATGAAATTGAATAAATGTGGCATTTTCTCATTTTAAGAGTTAAATTTTCTGTCATCTTTCTCCAAAAATTATTTATAGAATTCCTAAATACTGACACAGGAAGCATAAGAAGAGTGATACGTTTTCTTAATTTTCTTCTCTTAAATGAGTCCCCTACCCTTTCTATTAAAAAGCAAAAAAGGACAGAAAAAGTATTAAAATTTTGATTATGAAAAGTTTTTCCTGAAGGAGAGGGAGGAATGAAATATGCAACTTCACTAGATTGGCAGAACAATCCAAAAAAAGACAGTGGCATATGTTAATCTTATTTCAGGGAACTTAATTTTTTTTCCTTGAATGTCAGGTGATTTAATGAATTAAAGAAGGTCCAGGAATTCTTTAACATATTCATTCACATGGACTTTTTATTATCAGAATTAGGACAATTTCCATCAGTGCAGATCACAAACACATCTGAATCTTTTGATTCTGTGTGATATCATAAATTCTAATAAATATTGCAGAATATTATTATAGTATGAAATGATTTAAAGTAAAACAAGAAGGACAGTTTATATGATGACACTATGAAAATTAACAACTTTGGATTTGGAGGTAGAGCAACAATGGTGAAAAAGAGAAATCCACTGATTTCTCTCAACATTAACCTTCAAATAACTTTAAAATAATGCCTCAAATTGAATTCTGGAATGGTAGATGCAACAAAGGGTCAGAGTGAGACATTTGTAGCCCAAAACACTTCAGGGAGTGGAGGCCCCATGTCCACAATTTTGAAAAACCAATGATGGAATATTGTCAGTATCAGAAGCAATAGTAATTTCAGGAGCTCTCAAGCCAGTGTTGTTTAGGGGGCCTGGTAACTGGTCAGAAAAAAATTATAGAGGTCCTCTGTGCTAGCACTGAATGCAGGACTAGAAAATGTTTGACAGATATACTGCCCATACCCATTTTTGAGTCATAGTACAAGGATGAAGAGCACTTTTGATCAAGAGAGAGTGGAAGCTCTGAGAAGTATTATTACTTTTGGTTACAAGGGATCAGGGACATTGAAAAACAATATCAATTCTAGTTCTAAAGAATTAGGGACCCTGAAGAATAATATTTCAATACTAATGAATCAGGGGTCCTGGAGGATTCTGGGAAAATGGTGGAGTATATCAGTAAATTTCAAATTCTTCAGATTTCCTCCCAAAACAGAACAAATCTGTGCCTCAGATAGAAGACAGATTAGGAAAACACAAAGAAGGGTTGGAGGAGAACAGGAGTCCTCCTGGGACAACCCAAGAAGATTCCAGGTTGTGGATCAACCAGAGTGAAGTGCAAATACTTCCAGGCTGGGGAATCCCTAAGGCTAGTTAGGTTTGACTAAACCTCAGTCCAAACCACAGAATTCTTCACTTTGTGGACAGCATGTGGAGTCAGGGATCTGAATCTGGTAAGACTGAGGGGATCTCAGCCAATGAGGAACACCAGGCCCAATTGTGCTGCAGAGAAGCAGCTTTGGGTGAGAAGGAACCAGTACATGCCCAGTAAGTGCAGAAGCAGTGGGAGGAGCACTGCTAGCTGTTGGCATTTACAGAAGGGAAGAGTTTTTGGTTTGGCACTCCAGGTCAGAGGGGAGAGTTTAAGTGAAGCTGAAGGCACTTTTCTCCAACCCCATGATTAGAGATAGTTACACTAATACTTCTCACTTAAAATAAAAAATGGCCCGGCAAAGAAAAAAGAACCCAGCCATGTAAACTTACTATGGGAATAGGGAAGATGGGTTCATCTTCAGAAGAGGACACTGAAGCAAAAAAAAAAAAAAGCTTTTACTCCAAAGAGTAACATTAAAAGGCTCCCTGCTCAGAGATAATTTATAGAAGAACTCAACAAAACCTTTAAAAATCAAATAAGACAGATTGAGGAAAAACTAAAAAAAAATAAACAAAAACCATACAAGGACAAGAAGATTATGGAGGGAAAAAGATAACCAACTAGAAAAGGAGATATAGAATTTTAAAGAAGGAAAATAATCTTTGAAAATTAGAATTGGGCAAGGGGAACACAGGAAAGCTATTAGAGACCAGGAAATAACAAAACAGATTATAAAGAATGGAAAAAAAATAGAATAAGATGTGTCACATCTTTCTATTCTTTTCTATTTTGTATTCTATTCTATTCTAATTGCATAGGATTTATCAGCAATCACAATGAAAGATCCAGGTCCTAGAATCATATATATCAGTAATCAAAAGAACTTGGCCTGTGGCCAGAAATATCACATGCAGGAAAATATTCCATAATATTGAATGAAAAAGGACATTTAATGAACTTGCAGATTTTCAGAACCTTCTGTCAACTAAACCTGAACTTAATAGAAAATGTAACATATAGAACACAGTATCAAAATCAGAATTTCAAGGAATTTAACATTGGCAAATTGTTTATGTTTTTTTTTACATGGAAATGTATAGCCTAGGTTTAAGATTGACATCAGTAATTGGGTAGCTGAAAAGAAAGATTGGGGCAGAGTTGAGTAGGATAGGACACTAAAAAGCAAAACTGTCTAGGAAAAGGTAAAAAATAGTAATTAAGGTATATGATGAGATGCAGAAGAACAGACATAGAGGCATTAGAGGAGGAAGGAGAGCTCATAATTCTGAACATTTACTCACATCAGGAATGGCTTAAATAAGCAACACTACATATATACCATGAAGGGTATAGCACACTCCGAAATCTATAAAGAAATAAGGGATGGAAAGGGAAAGTATGGGGAAAGGGAGTAAGATGAGGTGGGGTACAAAAGGGTGTGTAGATTTATGGTATGAGAAAGTATGTAGATTAATGGGAAGGGGATAAAGAAGGAAGGCAAGGGGGGGAAAGAAGATAAGGAACAGATCCAGGGGTGGGGGAGATTAAGTAATAGCAAGACAAGTAAAAAACAGAATCAAAGTAGGAGAGTTAGCTGGGATAAGAAATTAGAGATATACAGAAACACTACCACAAGGATACTGACTAGAATTTACTAGGGAAAAAAAGTATGTTAGTCATTGATCTTAGACAGATTCAAACTTAAAGATTCTATCAAGAGAGAAATTTATATTATGTGTCAGCCATATTATTATTGTTTTAGATACATGTTTAATATGAGTAAATGCATATGCATATATATGTGTCTGAGTATATGCGGGTATGTATGCATGTAGGTCTATGTATGTGTATAGAAATATATATATATATATATGTATATATATATATTTGTGTGGGTCTGTGGATGGGTATGAATGTGGACATATATGTTTGTATTTATAAATATATCTGTGCTCAACTGTAGCCTGCTTGGGGAAGTTGGGGGGAAAAAGAATAAAATAAAAAGTGCTCAGCAGAGAACAAAAGAATAATCTACAAGGAAGCAAAGAAAAGATAGACATTCGTGAATATAATTTCTTCTATTATTATTATGTATATGCTTTCTTGAAATGGAAATTTATTGTTATATATTTTAAATTCCCCTAGATGCTCTGCTGGGCACATGGGCATTTTTTTTCTTTTGTGTTTTTCTTTTGTATATTGTGCTTTTCCCCCTTATTTTGTATTTAGTGTTTTTTTTTTTTAATCCAGTGGCAAAGACAAAAAAAAGGAGGAGGAGAAAGAGAAGAAGAACCTACCATGTTGAAAGCATCAAAAACTTCTAAACTCCCAAAACTGGGTCCAAAAACAGCAGTATGAAAAAGCCTAAGGCTTGAGACAATGTCCTTCCACTCCCCAGGCTGGGAACAAAGCCCATTTTAACATAGAACTCAAAATTAAGTAATAGAGTGGAAAAAATTGTCAAACAATAACAACAACAAAATCCAGACATGAACATAACAAAACTACTCCTATGGTGAACCGTAAGATCAAGACACAAATTCAGAAGACAATTATGAAGTCAAAATAATAACAAGCAAAGCCACAAACAGAGGAAAAACATGAATAGGACACAAATCCAATCATAACTTCTAGAAAACTAAAAAAAATTTCAAAATCAAATAAAATGTGACAGGAAAAAATTAAGTAAGCAAATGAAAAAAAATTAACAGTAGGTAAAAGAAGAATAAAAAATGCTAAAGAAAATAATATCCTAATAGAATGAAGAAAATATTTCTTTAAAAATTAAAATTAGGCAAGTGCAAGCTAATGACTCCATGAGACATCAAGAAATAATAAAACAAAGTAAAAAAAAAGTAGAAGAAAATATAAATTAAGTAGCTAGAAAAACAACTAAACCAGAAAATAGGTTGAGGAAAGATAATTTAAGACTATTTGACTACCTAAAAACCATATTCAAAGAAAGTCACCAGTTATCATACTTCAATAAATTATCAAGAAAAACTGCCCTAGTATCCTCAAATTAGAAGTTAAAATAAAAATTTTAAATCTACAAACCACAACTTCAAAGAAATTGCAAATTTACTATAACCTAATTTCAGCACTCCCAGGTAGAAAAGAAACTATTTCAAACATCTAGAGAGAAACTATTTAAATACCATGGAGTCATGGTAAGGATTTACTCAATATTTAGTAGTTACCATATTAAAAATAAAATATTTCAAAAGACAAAAGAAATGGGACTATAACCAAGAATAATCTACTTAGCAAAAATGAATGTAATCCTCCAGGAGGAAAAAAAATATTAAATGAAACAGAAGAATTTCAAGCATTACTGATGAATATATCAGAGCTAAATAGAAAATTTGACTTTCAAATGCAAAAAGAAGCATGAAAAGATAAACATGAAGGAGAAAGACTAAAGATTCCAATCAGGTAAAATTGCTTACCTTTCTATTTGGGAAGATGCTACATATGTAACTTCTAAGAACTTTATCATTGTCAGGGCAATTAGAAGGAATGCATAAGATTAAGTTGATGCTAAAAATGTGTAGATGAAAAAATGCAGAAAAGCAAAAATATTAGATCATAATGTAAAAAAAATCACATAAAAGAGCCATGGAAGAAAAAATTTAAAAATTAATTAAAAATAAATGATATAAACCTAAAGAATGAGTGATTCAAAGACCAAATTAAAGAAATAATCAATAATTTCATTTAAAAAGAATGAGATAGCATTCCAGAATTTATGAGATCCAGCCAAAGCTGTACTCAGGGAAAAAAAATTAAATGTCTAAACACATACATCAAAAAAGAGTGAAAAAATAGATCAATGGATTGGGGATTCAATTAAAAAAAACAAATATAAAAAGAACAAATTTAAAACCCTCAATTAAATACCAAAATGGAAACCTGTAAAATCAAGGGATAGATTAATAAAATTGAAAATTAAAAAAAAACACAACAAAAGTGAACTCATAAATAAATATAGCAACTAGTTTTACAAAATAACAATAAAATGAAGAAATTATTATTTAATTTGATTTAAAAGAGAAAGAAGAAAACCAAATTACCAGTATCAAAAATGGAAAAAATGAATGTACTAATAATGAAGATTAAAAATAAAGCAAATCTTAGGAATTATTTTCTTCAACTATATATCAATAAGATTGACAATCTAAGTGAAATGGATGAATATTTAGAAAACTATAAATTGTCCAGACTAACAAAAGAGGAAGTAGAATACTAAAGTAAGTCTATCTTAGGGGGAAAAAAATTGAACAAGCAATCAGTAAGCTCCTTAAGAAAAAATCCCCAGGACCAGATGGATTTACAAGTAAATGCTACCAAACATTTAAAGAATGATTAATTCTAATACTAGATAAACTATTTGGGAAAATAGGCAAATAAAGATTTTTACCAAATTCCTTTTATGACACAAATATGATACTGATACCTAAACTAGGGAGAACAAAAACATAATAATATAGATCTATATTCCTTTTTCCAGGGGGGGGGGAAGGAGGTGGGCGTAGAGTCATGGCGGGTAGACAATTGGTTTTAAATGAATATAGCCAAATATAGTCACTTAACTATATTTGAACTCAAGTCCACCAGACTCCAGAGCCAGTGCTTTATCTGCTGCATCACTTAAATGTCCCAACTTATGTTCTTAATAAATTATAGATGCAGATATTTTAAATAAAGTACTATAAAGGAGATTATATCATAAAGATCGCTCACTTTGACCAGGTAGAATTTGTAATAGGAATGTATGGCTGGTTCAATATTAGGAAAAGTATCAGTTTAATTGATCATATCAATAACAAAAACAATTACTTCAAATGATTTTATCAATAGATGTACAAAAGGCTTTTTTATAAAATACAAGACACATTTGTATTAAAAATACTAGAAAGCATAGGAAAAAATAAAGCTTTCCTTAAAAAGATAAGTAGTATCTATCTAAAACCAAGGGCAAGCATTATTTGTAATAAAGATAAACTTGAAGCCTATCCATAAGATTAAGGATGAAACAAGGCTGTCCATTATCATTATTATTAATCAAAAATTGTGCTAGAAATGCCAGATATGGCAATGAGATAAGAAAAGAAGTATAAAAATAGGCAATGAGGAACCAAAATATCAGTGCGTACAGGTGATAAGATAGTATACTTAGAGATTCCCTAGAGAAGCAATTAAAAAAAACCTAGTTGAGATAATTAACAACTACAGAAAAGTTGCAAGATATGAAATAAACCTTTGGAAATCATCAATATTTCTATAAAATATCAACAACATCTGGCAGGAAAAGAAGGTAAGATAATTCCATTTAAAATAACTGCAAACAATAGAAAATACTTCAGAATTTACTGGCTAAGATAAATCTAGAAATTATATAAACCCAATTACAAAACACTTTTTATAAAAATAAACAAATCTAAAAAGTTGGGAAAATATTAATTTCTCATGGATAGGTCTATCTAATATAATAAAAAGACAATTCTACCTAAATTAATTTACTTATTCAGTGCTATATAAATTAAACTACTAAAATTATTTATAGAATTAGAAAAGATAACAAAATTCATCTCGAAGTCAAAAAGGTCAAGAATATGACCTTTCTGATAAAAGAAAGTGGAAAGGAAAATGGTTTAGGTGTCAGATTTCAAACTATATTACTAATTAGTAAACATGAAAATAATCTGGTACTGGCTAAAACATAAAGTAAATGAGGGGAATGCTAATCTCTTTATAATACATAAGGCTCAGTGATTCTGTGATCCAATGCAATCTCAATAGACTTTGAACAGAAAATGCCATCTGCATCCAGAAAAAAAGATGGAGATTTAATGTAAGTCAACACACATTTATTAGGATAGCTAGGTGGTACAGTGGATAGAGCATCAGGCTTGGATCCAGGAGACCTGAATTAAAATCTGACACAACTTTATAGTTGTGTGACCCTGGGCAAACCACTTAACCCTATTTGCTTCCATTCCCACATTTGTAAAATGAGCTAGAAAAGGAAATGGGAAACCACCCCAGCATTTTTGCCAAGAAAACTCCAAATGGAGTCACAAAGAGTCAGACAAGATTGAAACAATTCATAGTAGCAAGTTATCATGGTAATTTAGTATTTGATAAATCCCCAAATCCAAGGTTTGGGAGTAATAATTTAAATTGCTAGGAGAAGCAGAAAGTAGTTTAGCAGAAACTAGTCAAAGACCAACATCAACAGTATACCTAGATAAGGTCAAAATGAAGAAATGGTTTAGACATAAAGTAAATTATATCATGAGTAAATTAAGGAATAATGGGAATTCTTACCTGTTATATCTATGGATAATGGAATAATTTATGATCAAACAAGAGACAGAGAGGATCATTTTAGTTATATTACATCAAAAAGCTTTTGCACAAAGTTAGTACAGCCAAAATTAGAAAGAAAAGTAGAAACTGGAAGAAAAAAATTTTACAGCAAGTTTCTTTGATAAAGGCCTAATTTTTAATTATATAGGAAACTGAGCCAAATTTATAAAAAATAAGATTTGTTATCCAGTTGATAAATGGTCAAAGAATATGAACAGGTACATTTCAGAAAAAGAAATTGTATCTATCCAATAGTCACATTAAAAATGCTCTAGATCACTATTGATTAGAGAAATGAAAAAAAAAAAAAAAAGACCAGTTCTGGAGTGTCACCCCACACCTACCTGTTGGCTCACATGACAGAACAAAAAAATGACAAATCCTGCAAGGGATCTGGAAAAAATTGGGGCACTAATTCATTGTTGGTAGACTTGTGAACTAGTCTGACTATTCTGGAGTGCGATTTGAAACTATGCCCAAAGAAATATAAAATTGTGCATATTACCCTTTGACCCAGCAATACAAGGATCACTTGTATCCCAAAAAGATGAAAGAAAAGGAAAAAAGACACATCTGAACAAAAATATTTATCACAGCTCATTCCGTGATGGCAACAAATTGGAAATTGGGTGGAATGCCCATTAATTGAATAAATAGATGAATAAAATGTGGTATATGATTTTTTATTAATTTATTTAATTTGAATAGACATTGCTTTATAAATCATGTTAGGAAAGAAAAATGAGAACAAAAGAGAAAAACCATGAGAGAGAAAAAAATAGAAAAGAGAAGTGAATATAGTATATATGTTGATTTACATTTAACAAAATAAAAATAATTTTAAAAATTAACAATTTTGTTTTTTTGTTTTTGTTCTTTTTTTAAATTAACAATTTTGAAAGACTTAAAACTCTGATCAATGCAGTTACCAACAGTAGTTCTAGAGAACTTATGATAAAGAATGCTCTACTAATAAAGGATTAATCCAAGGTGAAGAATAAGGCATATTTTTGAACTTGGGCAATATGAGATTTTTTTGGACAGTATGCATTTTTGTTATATTTTTGGTAGGGAAAGGAGAAACTCAAAGGGAAATAAAATAGTTGTTCAGTTGTGTCTGATTCTTGGTGACCTCATTTGGGATTTTCTTGGCAAAGATATTGGAGTTGTTTGTTATTTCCTTCTCCAACTCATTTAATACTTGAAGAAACTGAGGCAAACAGAGTCAGGTGACCAGAATATATTTGAGGGCGCATTTGATTGAAACCCTCCTGGCTCAGAACTGGTGTGCTATCTATTGTACCATATTATACCGTTGTACCATTGTACCATTTGCTCCTGGCAGATTTTTTAAAAATATAATTCTACATCAAATCACAGACTTATAAAATCTTTAGGATCACAGATTTAGAGTTGGAAGGACCCTCTGAAGTCATTTATTCAATCCCTTTATTTTAGAATGAAGAAATGCAGAACCAAAGAGATTTCCAAGATTAAAAAGTGACTGTCAGGACATAACGGGGATTTTTTTTTAAACAATGCTTTTATAACGCTAAAATCTTACAATTTGAAATAGCCTTAGAAGATATCTCCTTTAACCAGCAAGTAAGGTTGCCATCCAACTTTTGCTTGAATATTTCCCATAAGGAGCACTTCATTTTACCTCCCAAACTAGAATAGCTCTAGTTTGTTAAGGAGTTTTTTTTTTCTTATATCAAACTATAATCTGACTTTTTATGATTTCTGTGAATTATTCTTGGGTAGTTCTATTTTCTGGGATTAAGCAAAGGATTTTTTGATTTTATTAAATACTTCAAAATAGTTTATTGTATTTTATTGTTATCATGAATCTGGGATAAACTGAGGCACAGGGAGGTTAAGTGAAAGTTGCAGAGCTAGAAAATAGCTGACTAGAACAATATTAGTAAATAGGGACTGCAACCCAGGTGTCCTAACTAGAGACAAGTGCTCATTTGCCTCAGGCATACAAAACTGAGAGTCAAGTAAAAAGCATATAAAATATTCCTCTACTCTGGCAAGCATTCCATACCATTAGGGCACAATTTCAGATTCTTGCCTCAGGTGCAAGATTAACTAGTTAGGGTACTTACAAATCCCTATTACAGATCTTTCTATTTGACCATACTACCCTTCCTAAATTTGGGACTTTTACTTTCAAAATAGAGAAAAGCAGCATCTAGGGGAAAGGAAACACTTTAAAATTTGAAATCCACTAATGGAAGCTATTTTGAAATGTTATGAGTGTACAAAATTCTCCTCGGAAAAAGTGGGGGATATGAAAAATTTAGAGCAAGAAATAAAATAAAATCTATTTTAATATCAAAATATTCTTGTATGCAATAATCCTATTGATAATACATGATTTTATATTTAATATTTGGAGACAAAAATATTACTAAAATCATTTTCCCTCAATACTCCTAGTCACATCCTAGGAAATCCTGAAGTTCATTGGAATATAATACTGAAAAGAACTGGGGTAAAGCCAGTTCCTTTTTTCTTCAATGATCTTTTCCATAAGTTAAGGTAAAAGACAAAGAGGGAAAAAGCACTAAGCTCAGCAGAAGAATCATTGGATAATGTGCAAAAAAAAAAATGTCGGTTATTGCCATTTTATACAGTGACCATTCTGGCACAGGATTAAAAATGATGGTTGTGGATATTTTTTTTTTCGGGCTTAAAGCGGAAATTTATTAAAATCCATTTATAGTGTTTTTCAGAAAAATCTACAGAATACTTAACTTTCAGGCAGCAGCAGAAGACTTAAAAGTGCTTTGTGGGAAGACTAACCTGCTTCAAGGGACTCTGCTCCCCTCTAAGCACTTTTATATCTGGAAATTACATATACTAACATGACAGGAGTCATCTTGGCTTAGTTATACCCCCTCTTCCACACCCAGGCCAACCCAGCCTTTCCAGGGAGTTCAATAGAAATCAGTAGAAATGACCCTCTGTAACGCGGGAACAAATGCACAAAGTATTTTACGGGAGATACAGAAAAAGTCGCTTGTGTCCTAGTTGGGGAGTCCACCAAGTGGCCAGACCAGATCCATTTGCTGCTGGCGGGGCAGGTGCAAACACCTAGCTCCGGAGAGTGGCTAGTCGAGATTGCATGGCTTCCAGATCGTCGTCCTCCTCTTCCTCTTCCTCCACGGCGGCAGTCGCCCCTGGAGGCTCAGGCTCTGGAAGAGAATCTGTAACTTTGCTGGGTGCTTTGCCTAAGGCCCCTGCTGTGATCTCAAAGAGAATCTTGTCGATTTCCATCTCTGCCGCTTCCTCCATTTCCTCCTGATCATCCATGCTCTCAAAAGTGTCTTCTAGCATCTCCTCTATGATCCCCGCCTTCATCATCTCTTTGGACAGATCCCTCATGGTGGCCTGGATCTCTGGGATCTTCACCAGGCTCTGCATGGCCCTCATCACTTCGGTGTTCTTCTGTAAGGAGCCAGCCACGCGAAGGACCGCTAGCTGGTTCTTCATGCCCATAAGAACAGAATTCATATGGGCTTTGGATGCATACAGTTTGCTCACAGCCTTCCTGGATCTGATCATCTCCTTGGCCAGAATCACACAGACATCCTTCTGGCCCTTTTTGGCCGCATCCTTCACGGATCGCTTTACTTTTTCTTCTTCTCTCTGGATATCTCTTATTTGCCTGTCAACTACTCTCATTTCTTTTCTGATCTTCAACGACCATTCATTGACCAGCTCCTTGGGAGGCTTCTCTTGCGTCTTCCCGAAGAGCCCCATTGCGAACTCTATTATTCCGGGCCCTTCCGCCTTCGGGTCACCGGCGCCGCGGCCGCCTGGGCGGGGCCCCCGAGACGGGGCTGAGGAGCCAGGTCCGGCAGAAAGAAGCGGCGGCGACGGTGACCGGCTGTGGATATTTGACGAATAATAATTTTTTTCATCTTCAACACAAATGAATGTAAACTCCTTCCTTTTATGTTTCTGCTTATGTTTGATTTATATAGAATTCTACAAACTCTATGAAAGCACCTTCACAAGTCCCTGAGTAAATTTTGCAGTAACCCTTGCAGTGAAATCTTGTTTTAGAACCAAATGAAATCTTAATACTGCTGTTTGAAAACGTAAGGTGATCTGTTTTAAAAATAGAATCTTACATTTTTCTTAATGATAAGATGTGTGTAACATTCCTCCAGAATTGAGTACATTCACTTATTTTTGAGGGGGCAGAGAAATCCAGATTTATGATTTCATCAATGTAACCCTGAAGTTTCAAATGCCAGTCCTGATCCTGAGTCACCCACAGCACTCCCCAGTATGGGCAGAACAAGATTAAACTGTAATTGAAAATATTTAACAAAATAAATAAAATACAATACAACATAAATAATTTCAATTTATGGTTTTCTAGGTCATTATGTGGCTCTTTGTACAGTGTAGTGACTCTTCTCTAGTTGATTTTGACACCACTGGTGAAAGTAAATAACTGTAAACTCTCCACAAGGCAGATCAGCAATTACTCCTAATTTAGAGTTTTAAAGAATTTCCTGTGGCATTGAAAGGTAAATTGATTTACTCTTGGTCACACAGCTAGTATTTGTTAGAAGAAGGAGTTTTAATCAGTTGCTATACAGTACTGTCTCTCACTATTTACATATAGCACTATCTTATAAGATCACTTAAGTGATTAACAAGATTCCAAAAGTCTTGAAAATATCCTGAAATTTTTCAATGGAAATTCAAAATATGGCATTAAAAAATACAAAAAACAAAAGTTTGGAACACCTTAATTTGTAATAAATGGTATATTTTGGTTATTTGTGAAAATCAATGCCTATTAAATCAATTTCTAATTTCATTCTTCTCCTTTGCTGCTTCTCTCTGACAAAAATATTGGTTAGAAATAATACTATTCTATGTTCAGTAGGCAAACAACTGGTTATTTTAATTATGACATGGCTTTGAAATAGAATTGTTTTGCTTTATCCTATTTCTGTCGATAATTTTTCCCTTAATTATGAAGATAAATTTTCACTTAAATTTATTAAGATCATCTCTATAAAAATAAAAGAGCCTTCCCTAGGAAAGAGTCAAATATTAATAATAAGTATTTTGCAGCTCTACATTCAGGAAATTTGTATTGCAAAGCCTCTAATCTCAGATAATCATAGAGCATGCTAGTGTTTGAAAAGTTACAACCTATGATAAAGACAAAAAATAAAAAGAGAAATATATAAATTGACTTGCCCATGAGATTTACATATATACAGATATATACACATATATCTATATCTATACATATAGAATGTATGTGCGTACTTATATACATACATATATACATATCACTACTTCTATTTCAATTGGTAATATTAAAATATAATGAATGTGG
Source organism: Myrmecobius fasciatus (assembly GCA_023553655.1). NCBI lineage: Eukaryota > Metazoa > Chordata > Mammalia > Dasyuromorphia > Myrmecobiidae > Myrmecobius > Myrmecobius fasciatus. Next base: position 10,791 of record JAJPUD010008826.1, on the reverse strand, counting down.
ATTTCAGAGAATAGTGATCATAACCCACTGCCAGCACTGATCAGGTCACTAAAACTCAATTTTGGTGAAAATAAACTGAGCTCTAATTGAAACAGAAACATCTCAGCTGCAGTGCATTCCTTTTCTCAACATACTACTAAATCATTCTTATCAGTGTGACTTTTTCCATTTCCAAATAAAGACATGTAATGAAATACAAAGCTTTTGCCTTTGGTATTCTTCATGATGACTCTAAGTGTCAGGAAGTCTATCTGCTATATAGTACTGTCTCTAAAATATTTTCTAGGACACAAGACTATGGATGTGTAATATCATTTCTTTACTTTTCCTAACCCTTCTCTCAATTATGATTGTATTCTCTTAGTTTATTCTGATAATTTTGAAAACTGGGAAAGAAGAAAAATAACAAGTAATATTAAGGACACTTGATCCAAAGTGACAAATATTAGGGGGGAGGAAATAAGTGACTATCAATATGGAATCCAAATGCTTGTTATGAAATACTTGGTTAAAATATTTAACTATTTTAACTATGTTAGAGTCAAGTAAGTGTGTCTGTGGCCGATTAGACCAATATGAGCTCAGAATGTTCTGCCACAGGTTGGACAGAAATAGAGTGGATTCTCTAACTGTACATCTCATGTTTCTTCTGAGCTAATTCAATTCTGCTTTACTCATAGAGCGCAACTTCTTTGATGAGGGAACACCATACCAGGCAGTATTGAGCCAGTGTCTCCCATATCATACAATCAATTCTAAAGTTCTTAAGAGAGAGCTTAAGTGTCCTTATATTGCTTTTTCTATACACACACATATAAACTAGTAAAAAGGTACAGCCGGAAATCAGAAGTACAGAACAAAGCTAGAAGAGAATTCACCCTGAAGATTTCTGAAATAGGACATTTGAAGCTCACTTTATTTTCACCCTCTGCCCCAACCCTTAAATAGGGTAAGGCATTTATGTCCACTAGTAAGGATTGAGTCTCGTATACCAATGTACCTTGGGCAGAAGTTATATTCATATAGAATTAAATGGTTATGTATGCATGTGTGCATATGTATGCGTGTATACATACATGTGTGTATGTACACATATATGTATGTGTGTTTATATGTTTTAAAGTGTCTCTAATTCATATATGTGGTTTCAATGGGATTTTCTTAATGTGGAAATTTATTCCACTTATTCAGAACTAATTATCTGTAACTGCTCTATGACTTTTAGTCTTAAAAAAATCACTTGTTCCATTGAGAGAAATTTATTCATGCCTGCACAGTTAATATGAATCAGAGTCAGAATCTGTACTCAGTGAGGAAGACTCCAGAGCTGGCTCTCTTTTCACCATATAACAGTTCTTCTCTTTCATAATTTGTCAAAGATTCAAGTTAAATGATGAACTGGATTAGATTTCTACCAAATATTAAAGATTAAGGGACTGAGATTAGGATGTTAGAAACAAGACATCAGCAAATTTCAGTGATCTAAATTTAAACTCTGACTCATTTTTTAAAAATAGTCTTATTCTTGTCTATCACTTGGTCACATATTGCACAGGAAAAAACAATGACCTAGAATTAGAAAAAAAAAAGTCTTGAATAAGTTTCAACAGTATTAGTATTAGTACCTAGTCGCAAAAGAAAATAATTCAGATGAACAGGGCAAAATATATATTTCACTTTAATGATAAATTTTAATTCCTCAGAATAACATTCATCTTGAATTGTTTTTCCCTCATAACTCAGTTATGATTATCAATAGATCCCAGAGATAACACATTGTACTAAAAATGCCCTGGATTTAGAATCAGAAATGACAGGTTCAAATTTCAACTCTAAAACTTAGTTAGGAAAATGTATGCCATTCTCTTGATCTCTCTGGAACTTAATATCCTCATCTCTAAAATAAGGATAGCAATAACAGACCTATCTACCACAATTATTCAAAGCAAAAAGCTTTGTAAAAAAACCTTTCTAGATGGGATCATTAATATTACGTAGGAACCAACACATTTAAATGTACCTCAAATACATAGAGACAGTTAAAGGACCATTACAAAGCACAAAGATTATTGGCCTTGACAATAAGATAAAAAAAACCCAGGAACATATTCATTCTAATTCTATCGTTCATATCCTGCTTTTTCTAACCAATCAAAGTCAATCTCTAAAAGGCAGCATCACTTAGAAGCACCATCTAATGAATTTCATTCTTTTGTCTCTTTTGTTCATCATAAATATAAACCTGTTTATTCTGACATTGCTAATAGTCCTCTTTCAAGGAATGTTAACATTTCAATTGGTTTCTTAAGAGCTCAATATTTCCCTCATTTATACAGGACAGATTAGCCATTATGAAGATAGACTAGCTTTTCTGAAAACAGGCAAGCTTTAAAATTTGAAATACAATATATGCAAATAAAAATAAACCAAATCTGCCACCATATGATTATGATTATATTACTAACATAACCAATCATTGTAGTAAAAGAAGTGTGTAACAAGATTGGTTTTTCAAACTCTATGGATGGCAAAAAAAAAAAAAAAAGAAAGAAAGAACTGGGTTTAGCTCAGAATCTCAAGAGGCAGAAGTTAAGATTAAAGCTAAATCTTGTGTTTATGTCCCAATCCTAAAGAAGGACAATACCAAAAATGTTTGCATTACCAAACAATTGCCCTTATTTCATGTACCAGTAAGATTACATTTAAGATTCTGCAAGGTAGGCTTCAGCAAAATGTGAACCAAGAATTATCAGAAAAGCAGGATGATGCTCAAAGAGGCAGAAGAATTAGAAACCAAATTGTATACATTTTCTGGATTCTAGAGAAAGCAAGGGAGTTTCAAAAAACCTCTACTTACTGCTTCTTTGACTACACTAAAAAGTCATTTTCTGCGTGGTTCACAACAAAATATGCCAAGTCCTCAAAATACCAGATCATCTTACCTGTCTCCTGAGGAACTTGTATTTAGGTCAAGAAGCAACAGTTAGACCCACATATAGAACAAACAATTGATTTAAGAATGGAAAAGGAGTACAAGGCTATGCATATTGTCAGTTTTTTATTTAACTTATATAGATAGTTCAAAATGCCAAGCACGATGAATCAAAAGCTGGAATTAAGGTTGCTGGGAGAAATATTAAAAATCTCAGATATGCTGATGATTTTATTCTGATGGCAAAAAGTGAAGGGGAATTAAAAGGTCTCTTAATAAGGATGAGATGAGAGTATAAAAGCTGCCTTGAAGCTAAACATCCAAAAAACTAAGATCTCAGAACATAGTCCCACCATTTCCTGACAAACAAAAAGAGAAGAAATGAAAACAGGGTCAGATTTTAAATTCTTGGTGTCAAAGATCATTATGATGATTACTGTAACCATGAAATTAAAAGACATTTGATCTTTGGAACAAAAACTATGGCAAACCCAGAAAGCATATTAAAAATCAGAGACATCATCACCTTACTAACACAGGTCTGAATAGTCAGTTATAATTTTTTTTTTCCAATAACAATGTATGGCTGCAAGAGCTGGATGATAAGGAAAGCCAAGGATCACAGAATCAAGATTTTTAACTCTGATGCTTGAGAAGACTTTTGAGATTTCCTTGGACAGTAAGGAGATCAAATAAGTAAGTACTTAAAGAAATTTATTCAGACTATTCACTAAAAGGTCTACTACTGACTGAAGTTTAAATACTCTGATCCCATAGTGAGAAAACAGAACTCATTATAAAAGACTCTGATGCTGGGAAAGAATGAAGGCAAAAGGAAAATGGGGCAGCTGAGGATGAGATGCATAGATATTACCAAGAACACAATGAACATGAATTTGGACAGCCTTCAAGAGATAGCAAAGAATAGGAGAGCCAGGCATGCTCTTGCACGGTATCACAGAGAGTTGGAAATGACTGAATGACAACAACAAAAACAAAAAGTGTATTTCAGTGACATTTCTGAAGCAATAATATGAGCTTGCCATTATTGTACTGGAGATTGTAGTCAAGGCTATTGGATTTCAGTGGCAGAGCAGGATATTAGAATCTCTGTATTATATTTCAGAAGAGCATCATGTGCATAAAAGTGAAAATAAATTAGAACAATTCCTGGTTCTTGGAACTCTAGGTAGGTTCTGATGGTACCTCTTTCTTACCTAAAGGTAGTTCTTTGAAAATAGAGACAGGTAGAGCCTCAGTGATACTTTCTCAGACATGAAACTTGATTAGCCTAGTCTGGGGCTACAGTTAATACTTAGCTATCTCTTTAAAGCAATTTAATTAATTCAGGGAGTACTCTTAATTCCAACCTGTTGCCCAGTGATCAGCAAAAAATCAATGATTAGTTTTTCTTCTTCTCATCCCTCCTCTCAAAAACAAAGACATAGGACATATGTGGGGGCCAAACCTATCTTCCTGATTCCACCAAAAATAACCAGAAGCTAGGGAAGGGGGGGGATAAGCATTTATATAGCACCTACTCTGTGCCAAGGGTATAGTTTAAAATTACAATTTCATCAGATTCTTGCAACAACTCTGAGAGGTAGGTACTATTATTATATTTATTTTACAGTTTAAGAACAGGCAAATAGAGATTACATGACTTGTTTAGAATCACAAAATTAAGTGCTTAAGGCTAGATTTGAATTTCAGTTTTACCATCTTCAGTCCTGGCATTTTATCCATTGAGCCAGCCGTTGCTAGGAAGAATATGATTCATATGCTTTGTCCAAATTACCAAAAATAAATTCAGCTTTCCTAAAGAAATGACTTGTCTTAATAGGAATACTAAGATTAAAACAAGGATTCAGTTCAAAGTACAAACATTGGTCATAATGTTTCTCTTGTTTCCAATTTTGGTAGGTTAGGTTATTTGCTTTATGGGGAGTGATCATCGAATGAAAAGGACCTATCACATTCACACTGCCATAATCTGTATTTTTGTTTGGGATCCCATATTTCTGGCTCTCAATATCTTCAGATAAATCAAAAACCAACAATGATTTAAAGTTCCAGGTACTGAGGGAAGTTTCAAGGTGAGAAGGCAGCTAAAGAATGGTACTAAAAGTCTGGAAAATCAGAAGGAAGAATCAAGAATGTAAGAAGAATGGCCCAACTTGGGCTCCTCTCCAGCAAGGAAATTTCTGGAGGAACTAATCAATGAGAGGGTGAAATAGCAAATAAGACATAGTGGCAAAATTTATAGAGTAGAAAGCAGAACTGGGAGAGTATCTAGAAACAGTCTTTTTATATACTTGCTTCCTTTCCCCTCTTAGTAAAGCTGCAAAAGCCTTGAGAATAGACAGAATAGCAGCAGAAGCAGCATAGGAAACCATGATCACTAAATACTAAGCAAGTCTTGTAAGAACCACTTCTTGTCAACATAATAATTAAAGTTCGGAGAGGATTCTGCAAGCTTGGGTTGCAATTGTCATCTTCTCTCTCTTGAATTTTCTCTTGAAAAATATTTTTCATTTCTTCTTTTATGAGGCCACAACCAAACTCCCACCACGTATGCCACAAATATCTCCAATCCTGTTAGAATCGATGTTAGAGAAGCATCACTCTTGGACACATTTCACAAAACTGTGGGGAATGAAAAATCCCTTTTATTTACTACTAGGGAAGAAGATCCCTTTTAATGTTCTTCTCTCTTACCCTTTTCCTGACTATCCATTCATTCCTTTAAGTCTCCGGGAGCCTGAGGCATGAATAGAAATTTTTTTAATATCTTATAGACTGTGCCTGTGTTTAAGCTAGGCTGGTAGAGTACCCTTTCTTTGTGCATGTCACGAAATTCTTCAAATTCACAAAGGCTACAAACAGTACCCTATTCTACCCTTATTTTGTATCAGCCATCACTACAAGAACCTTTACTACAACATCACTCCTCACTTGAAAAACACCAAAGCCAGTGTTTTTAGAAAGACCTCATTTTTGTAAAGAACTGAGTTAAATTTATAATACAAGTCATTACCCAATTGATAAAAGGAAAAGGCAATTTTCAGATGAAGAAATTAAAGCTATCTTTAGTCATGAAAAAAATGCTCTATATCACTATTGATTAGAGAAATGCAAATCAAAACAACTATGAGGTACTGCCTCATAACTATCAGATTGGTTAAGATGACAGAAAAAGAAGATGATAGATGTTGAAGGAGATGTGGGAAAACTGGGACATTAATGCATTGTTAGTGGAATTATGAAATGATCCAACCATTCTAGAGAGTAATTTGAAAATATGTCCAAAGAGCTATAAAACTGTGCATTTATTACTCACTATTTGGCAAAAACTGCTGGGAAAATTGGAAACTAGTGTGGAAGAAATTAGGGCTTGACCCATACCTAACACCACATAACAAGATAAGATATAAATGGGCTCATGATCTAGATATAAAGAGGGACTTTGTAAGCAAGTTAGAGGAACGTAATATAGTTTATCTCTCAGACCTGTGGAGATGGAATAAATTTATGTCCAAAGAAGACTTGGAACTCCTAATTGAACACCAGATGGATAATTTTGATTATCTTAAGTTAAAAAGTTTCTGTACAAACAAAACAAATGCAGACAAGATTAGGAGGGAAGCATCAAATTGGGAAATCATCTTTACATTTAATGGTTCTGATAAAGGCCTCATTTCTAAAATTTATAGAGAGTTGTCTCATATATATATAAGAATTCAAGCCACTCTTCAATAGATAAGTGGTCAAGGGATATGAACAGACAATTTTCAGATAATGAAATTAAAACCATCTCTAGTCATATGAAAAGTTGCTCCAAATCACTATTGATCAGAGAAATGCAAATTAAGACAACTCTGAGGTACCACTACACACCTGTCAGATTGGCTAAAATGACAGGAAAAGATAATGATGAATGTTGGAGGGGATGTGGGAAAACTGGGACACTAATACATTGTTGGTGGAACTGTGAATGGGTCCAACCATTCTGGAGAGCAATTTGGAGCTATGCTCAAAAAGTTGTCAAACTGTGCATACCCTTTGACCCAGCAGTGTTCCTACTGGGCCTATATCCCAAAGAGATCTTAGAGGAGGGAAAGGGACCCTCATGTGCAAGAATGTTTGTGGCGGCCCTTTTTGTAGTGTCTAGAAACTGGAAACTGAAGGGATGCCCATCAATTGGAGAGTGGCTGAATAAATTATAGTATATGAATGTTATGGAATATTATTGCTCTGTAAGAAACGACCAGCAGGACGATTTCAGAGAGGCCTGGAGGGACTTGCATGAACTGATGCTGAGTGAAACGAGCAGAACCAGGAGATCATCATGCACACCAACAACAGAATTACATGATGATCAATTCTGATGGACATGGCTCTCTGCAACAAAGAATTGTCTCAAACCAGTTCCAATTGTTCACTGAAGAAAACCATACACACCCAGAGAGAGGGAAATGAAATATGGACCAAAACGTAACATTTTCATGATCTCTATTGACATTTGCTTGCATTGTGTTGCCTTTCTCTGATTCTTTTTTTTTTCTTGTAGATAGGATTTTTTCTTGCATAACTTCTCAAGCATTTCAACATTATTAGCATGTAGTGGACTTCCTGCCATCTAGGGGAGGGAGGGGACTGGGGGTAAAATTTGCAATGAAAAGCTTTGTAAAGATCAATGTTGGGGAACTACCCATACATATGTTATATAAATAAAAAGCTTTAATAATAAAAAAAATTGTGCATTTATGCAGCACAGTCACTACTGAGTCTTTATCCTAAAGAGATTATAAAAGATTAAAAAGAACTCATATGTGCAAAAATGTGAAAGTATTTTTTGTGACTAATGTGAAAATATGCTTAACATGATTGTATATGTTTAATCTACATTAGATTGCTTGCTATCTTGTGGAGGGGGAACAGAAAAAAGGAAGGGAGAAAAATTTGGAACTCAAAATATTATAAAAATGAATATTGAAAATTTATCAACATGCAAATAGAAAAATATCTTATTAAGTGGGAAAAAATGAAACACCAACGCACATCTCCCAGTTCATTGTTAAAAGGACAAGGTATTGTATAAATAACAGGGTAAGCACTACTTCTGATAGATTGCCAACTACTGTTTCCAAATGCTAGTAATTATGATTACCCTCACCATAACTAGTGTCAACAATTATTAATTGATTCCTAGGTGAGCCACAGGATGGACTTGGTGAACAAAAAAGGTACTATTATGTCTTATAAAGCTTATAATCAAATTGGCTGGAAAAACATACATATCAGAGCATAAATATGTACAATATAAATGTGCAAGAAGCTTTTTAAGTATAAATGTTCTTGGGATTCAGCAGAAGGAAGAATCACTGTGGATTAGGATGGTGGAAAAATGCTTTACAGAGGAGATGAGGATTAATCAGTGAACATTTATTAAGTATGTCCTATGTGTCAGTCACTGAACTAGATACAAGTATAAAGAATGATGCACCCCTATTTTCACTGACCTTACATTTGAAGATAGCTTAAACTGAGCCTTAAATAAAGAAGTCTTTAAAATATATAAAGAATTGATGGTTTATAGTTACTCTTGTTGCAAAAAAGAATTTCAATACAATTTATTCTCAGAAATTTCTAGAGACAAATGTATCTTTTCTTTTCTTTAGAATGAAATAACCTTGAAAGTAGGAAACATAATATAGTTTTACTACAATGCCCAGTAAAAGGAGAACAGGAATAAATATTTATTAAGTTTCTACTATGTACCAGACACTACAGTAAACTCTTTACAAATGTTTTATCATTTGATCCTTTTAACAAAGGACCCACATTTTAGACTCAAAGAAAGTAAGATAGACAGAGACTATTTGACACACAACTAGAATCTAAAGCTGGATTTGAATCCAGGTCTTACTGATTCTAGGCCCAGTCCTCTATCCACTGTTAATATTTAGCTGCTTCTCAGTCGGGGCGGAGCCAAGATGGCGGAGTGAAAAGGTGACTTTCTGCCTCTCCTCCGATCTTCTCTCAAATCAACAATAAAATAAGCTTCCGAACTGATCTTCAAGTCAACGAACTCAGAAATATTTGGGCACAGCTCTCTGGATAACTTCATATCAGGTTAGTCGGACTCGGACAGAGAGATAAATAGACGACAACTGTGCAGGCCGGAAGTGAGGGTGGGACTCAGCTCGGCTCATCGTGGAAGAAATTCCAAACTCCAGACTCCAAATTCCAAACACCTGGAGCTTATCTGAGGCACTCGGGACACTCTGCCCTGATTGGGGACAGGTGTTCTGGCAGACTTGCCTTGTTTAAGGAGTAATTCGGACTTAATCCTAGCCCCCACCGGCCCAGCACCTTAAGTCAACTTGCCGAAGTGCCCCAGGGCAAAGCTTTTTGCAGCCGCTGCTTTTTTTTCCCCTACCTTAAAGAGATATCCACACTGTCTAAAAAAAAAATATGATGAAAAAGCAAAAGAGAGCTCTCACCATAGACAGCTTTTATCAAGGCAAAGAAACGACCGCAGAGCCAGAGGTTCCTTTAGACAAAAATCCAGAGAACATCAGCCAGGACCATCACTGGTCCCCTTTTCAAAAGGCCTTTCTGGAAGACTGCATAAAGAACCTCAAAAGAGAGCTGGAGGATAAATGGGAAAATAAACTGAAATCAGTGCAAGAAGGATATGATGCCCTGCGAAAGAGATATGAAAAAGACACCAATTTATTAAAAAATAAAATTAGTGAAGTGGAAAAAGAGTGCAAGGAACAAATTGGCCAGTTACAAAAGGAGCTTAAAAAGGTAACTGAAGAAAACAACACTTTAAAAATAAGAATTGAACAAATGCAAGTGAATGACTCACTAAGACTTGAAGAATCAGTCAAACAAAAACAAAAAAATGAAAAATTAGAAGAAAATATGAAATATCTCCTAGGAAAAACAACTGACTTGGAAAATAGATCTAGGAGAGACAATCTAAGGATTATTGGACTTCCTGAAAGCCATGATGAAAAAAAGAATCTAAACACTATCTTCCAGGAAATCCTGAAAGAAAACTGCCCTGAGATTGTAGAATCAAAGGGCAAAATCAACATCGAAAGAATTCACCGATCACCTCCTGAAAGAGACCCCAAAATTAAGACCCCAAGGAATATCGTGGCTAAATTTCAGGACTATAGCACCAAGGAACAGATTCTGCTGGCAGCTAGAAAGAAACAATTCAAATACCGAGGTTCAATAATTAGAATCACACAGGATTTGTCAGCTTCCACACTGAAGGATCGAAGGGCATGGAACCAGATATTCCGAAGGGCAAAGGAACTTGGATTACAGCCAAGAATAACCTATCCAGCTAGAATGAGCATTATCCTCCAGGGAAGAAGATGGTCATTCAATGATATAGGTGAATTTCACCTATTTCTAATGAAAAGACCAGATCTGAACAAAAAATTCGACACCCAAACACAGAACTCAAGAGATGCATAAAAAGGTAAAAAGGAAAGGTCTCTTGAGAACTTTATTGCTACTAGGGAGATACTCAAAGTTTGGGGGTATAATTAACTAGATATTACTTTGATAATATGAAAAAGAGAACTAGAGGGGAAAATGTTGTCATACTGGGGAAAAGAGGGAAAAAGTGGTAAAATAAGATCTAAAAAAAAAGGAGGTAAAAACAAGGTTAAAATCACTTGAAGAGGCAAAGAAAACCTAATATAATTGAGAGAAAGAGGAGAGGGAGATGAGCACTGTGTAAATTTTACTCTCATCAGGTTGGGCTCTAAAAGTGTATATCAGACATTTGATTTCACATAGAAACTTGTCTGTTGCTAGAGGGAAGTGGGAGG
>JAJPUD010008825.1:56730-75483 GCA_023553655.1 Myrmecobius fasciatus | reverse complement strand
CTTCCTTCCTTCCTTCCTTCCTTCCTTCCTTCCTTCCTTCCTTCCTTTCCCAAGTGTTATATCAACATTCAAATCTTTCTTTTTTTTTCTTAATTTTTCACAATTGTAAATTATATAAGGTTGTATCTTAAGGATGTTTTGATTTGAATAAGTTAAGAAATTTAGGGATTTTTTTTCATTTACTTAGAGAATTTTATATTTATTCCCTCATAGCTTTTCATGTCCATTGATATATTTCTTTTAGTATTGTGTGTTATTAGTTTTGCAGATTTGCATCAGTAGCATGTAGATTGTGGTTACTAGATACATATCAGATACTAATAAATATATAAATATATGCATGTATATTAAACAAATGATTTCTTAAACTATTTTAAAAATTTAAACATAAGGAGTATTTATTTTTGCTTTGCAAAATCTTTTTATTTCTATGTAGTCAAACCCATAACTTTTGTTTTCATTTTCTTCCATTTGCATGACTGATAACAATCCTTTTCTTTGTAGTTAACCAAAATATCTTATTCCTTTTTCCTTCAACTTCAAAATTATTCTTATATTTATATCATTGTTATAGTTAGACATTCTTGAAATAAATAAGGAGAGTTATGGACCTAAACAATTTTTCCCTCTTTATAATTATTTAATTTTCCCAGAAGTTATATTTTTAAGATATATTCATCAGACATTACTCTATTACAAATGCTGGAATCTGATTTTGGGTCCTCAATTCTGTATCATTGATCTTTTTCTCTATAGTTTTTCCACTAGCAAAAAGACTTTACAATAATCATTTCCAAATTTGGTAGTATTAGTTACTTTTTCCTTGTCTCAATATTTTTGCCCAGATCTTTTTGCACTTGAATGTTGTTTTAATCACCTTATCCTAGAAATAAAATCCATTGTTATTTTCATTTTTCTATGTTAAATATGATTATTGGGAGTAGAATTCAATATATACCTATATACATATATATTTGTGCATAAAATTTGCATACATTTGTATATAAATCAATATATATTATATATATATATGTATGCACATTTGTTCAGTAATTCTGATGTCTTAGTCCCTGGGTTTTTTTTTTTTTGCAAATTGGATTATGTGTCATTTTCTTCTTCAGTAAGTCTTCACTTTTCAGATGAGAACCCAAGGGAACTAATAGTTAAGTGACTTGCCCAGGATCACACAGCTAGTAAGTATCTGAAACTGGATTTGAACTCAGAAATTCCTGACTCCAGATCTAGTGCTCTCTTCACTATACCATCTACCTATATCTACACACACATACAAATATACATATAAAGAATATATATATATGTATATATATATATATATATATATATATATATACATGTCCCACCTGAGGGACTTCAGGGAGGAAGGTGCTGTTCAATAATAGAGAAGGTGGGAAAGTAAGATATCAAGAGGGCAAGGGATTATGGAATAAGTCGTTTAGTGATTTTGTACATTTTAAGATGTCAAATGAACATTTATTTTTGAGATGTATGAAGGGCAGTGAGAGATGTGATTTTTGAGGTCAGCAAAACACTTGAGGCAGGATAGGTAGATGGGAATATCATAAGTATAAAGCTGCTAATTAAATACATGGGAGCTGATAAAATCATTAAGTGCAGTATATAGAAATAAAAAAGAGGGTCCAATATAGAACAATGTGGGACACATATGATTAGAGAGTGTGATCAGGAAGAGAATTCATCAAAAAAAGACAGAAAAAAAGTAGTTGAAGAAAAGAGAGCAACCAGGATAGAGTGATACCTCAAAATCCTAGAGAAAAAAAGAGAACGGCACTATATGGTTCTGTGGAAATTGTTCTATATCATCATAAAATTCTCTTAGATCTATATTTTTTTCCAATCTTCATGTAAGCTTTGGGAATGAATAATTATAGATAACTGAGTTTTTTTTCCTCTCTCACAACTTTGATTGGGGCTCATGGAATTATGGGAAACTGAATATTTCTTCTCTTTCTCTATTGTTCTTGGGTGCTAGATAGTGTGTATGTGTGTGTGTGTTTGTGTGTGCGTATTTGCAACTTCCTCAGTACTAGACTGAGGTAAAAACTTTTGTTTATAATTCTGCCTCCCTTATATCAAATACAGTGCCCTTAATCTTTCTTTCTTTTTTTTTTTTTTGTTTTATTTTATTTTGTTTTCTTGTTTGTTCAGTATAGACCTGAAATTTCATTGATATAACAACCTGGGGGGAGGGGAACTCTTTTCACCAATGGCAATTTAAGTTGTTTGTCCATAGTAGTCCATAGAGGTAGCATATGAAGAAGTCAGGACTTAATGTCTCTATGGCTTGCTGTCTCTTTTGACTTTTGCCTTGAATGCAATAGGTGCTTAATAAATTTTTGTTGAATTCAATTACTGTGAATCTGTGGTGTCTTCCAGTGATAGGTGAGTCTTCTCTAAGAATGTCTTTTTGTGTTGCTTCATTTAGTAGCATTAATAGATCATTGCTCAACTAGATGAAATACCTGACAATCCTTGCAGCACAGAAATAAGCTCTTAAAACATTTTTGGCAGACTATTGTTCTTTAAAACTTTACCATTTTTTGTCAAAATAAGTCAAACCATGCTAATCTCCACAAGCACTTAAACAGGAGCATAATTATATGGAATCATATTATATACCAGATTACTTTATGTATTATTGCCTTTCTCTTGAATGTGGGGAGGATGAATTGAATATCAAAAGAGAGAATTGCTCCCTTTTATTAAAATCATTTTCTCTTCTACAAAGATAATTAAATAGAACTTAAAAGGCAAGAATGAAAGAGGCAAAGAGAGAAAGGGATTTTTAAGGCTAGAAGTTAATGTTTGCATCAGAAATTCATCAGTTAAAGGCACATTATCAATAAAACTTCTACTTGCATTTTTATATTATTATGACTAGTAAGATGACCTATAAATGATACTAAATGTGCAAAAAGGCTTTCCTCAAGCAGGACTGAATCTTCACAACTTTCTCTTAGTAGCATTTTATTAGCACAACGAGTTTGTGTGTGTATGTGTGTGTGTGTGTGTGTCTTTAAAAAAATCGTCAGGGTTCTTTTTGGGATCATGGTGGTTGTAGAGAAGAAGTGGTATAGACCTAGCAATGAGCAAAAACGTATTACAGATTTGATGAGCCAGATTCATTAAATAAGATTAAGGGGGGAAAAATACTTTTGAAAGAAGCCTGTAAGAACATATAGGCATTATAAATATAATGATGTGCCCAGAGAGTTTTTGTAATTCTCACCAGCAAACAAGTAAAGTGGCTTTTGCATACCCAAAATCTTAAATAAAAACACACATGTGTAGCACACACACACACGCACACACAGAAAATAAGCAAGGAAATTCTTTCCGATAGCCAGTTTCATGAATACAACTGCTTCCCTGTACTAGAAGCTATTGCCAGCCAAATAAAATATCCCTATTCCTCAAGGAAATGAATGCCTGGGCAAACAGAAAGTGCAATGTATCTGAAGCTGATGAATATAAGGACTTCTCCATGAAGTCCCTTGTGTCAAAACTTATTATAGAGGCTTTCTTGTAGTTTAGGACGTTCTCAAGATAAGTTGTTCAGTGTTATGTAAATGACAAATGACTTGCCAGCCGCCCCCCCCGCATATTGGCACGAATAAGTAAGGTAATTGGTCTATAATGAAAGGCTCCAAAGAGCTTTGATTAATATCTGAAAAGTAGCTTCTTCTTGGGAAAAATGGTATGTTTGTAGTTTCTAGTGAATTTGGATATTATTTTGTTAAGTAGCATAAATTCTAATAGAGAGACCCTTTAAAAATAATAACATTGATTCAAAACTTCTTTTTCTTGCTTCTTTATTTGATTCAATTGAGTTTTACATTCAGTTAGAATGTAAATGGTTTAGAATAGTTGGGGCCAGGTGAATCAACATTACATCAAGTTGATATATTTATCTTTCTTCCATTTCTACGTTATGTTACAATTGACTCTACAAAGTTTGGGGCTCTGAGATATGAGTTCAGTAATAATATTTTTCCTCCTTTTTAGAGTCTCAAAGATTTAATCCATACATTTTGCAAAGGACAAGGTAAGAAAATGAGTAGGCAAGAATTAGAATTGGCTGGAAAATTCTATTTTTTGTAACTTCATCAGAGTTTATTTTTCATGTCAAAGTTACAGCTTAAGGAAGGTGGAAATAAAAAAAAAAACATACACATCCTTTAATAAATGTGATATTTAACCACACAAAAAACCAACTTAATTTAAATCTCAAAATAAAGAAAGAAAGCTTTTACTAGGAATTTTTTTTGTAGTATAAATGTCCTGTGTGTGTATGTGTGTTTGTATACCTGCACTTGATTGTGGGACTGAAAACATGCACTTGTTTATAGCATTCTTAAAAAGACAGAGTTCACTTACAAATGTAAATGTTGACTCTTAAATGAGTTTTCTAATATATCATCCAATTACAATTCTTATTTAATTAGGGCTACCTAAAAGTAGAAAGGGCCAAATGAAGAGGTGATAGATTCAGAGTCATTAAGAAGGATTTCCAGAACTTACTAGGCTTCCTTTCTTTTTCTTTCTTTCATTCTTTCTTTCCTTCTTCCTTCATTTCTTTCTTTCTTTCCTTTCTTTCTTTCTTTATTTTCTTTCTTTCTTTCTTTCTTTCTTTCTTTCTTTCTTTCTTTCTTTCTTTCTTTCTTTCTTTCTTTCTTTCTCTCTCTCTCTCTCTCTTTCTTTCTTTCTTTCTTTCTCTCTCTTTCTTTCTTTCTTTTTCCTTTCTTTTTTCCTTTTTCTTCCTTTTCCTTCCTTCCTTCCTTCCTTCCTTCCTTCCTTCCTTCCTTCCTTCCTTCCTTCCTTCCTTCCTTCCTTCCTTCCTTTCTTTCCTTCCATATGCTCTATAGGCCCATAGACTCTATCCCTATCAATCAATAAATATTTATTACTCATCTAATATAACATCATTTAGTCATGAAAATCTAGTAGAATGATCATACAGAGAGCCAATATTTCCTAAAAGGAGAAGGTATTATTTTTTAAAAAGAGAGTTATTCTACAACTGCACAAGATAAATCAGTTTTCTTCATTATTTATTTGAGACATGGAGAAGGAAACAAACCCCAAAAACATGGAAGGAGACCCCAATTCTAAAAGTCATATAGGTCATATATGGCAGAACCCAGATTTCAAACTAGGTCTTCTGATTCCTAATCACATACTTTTTCAAGTTTACAGAAGGCATTTAATAAGCATGAATGAATAAGTAAATGAACAATTATTCATACAACAAATTGATGTTATTAATCCACTATTAGCAGTACTTGAGATTGTTTTCCACTAATAATTGTAGTAAACTTTGCTTATTCATCCACATTTTTATTTAGTTTCTTTGTGAAAGAATAGTGTGGATTTTCCCAAAGATTTGTTAGGCTTAGTGCTGTCTATTAGTGAACTAAAAGAGAAAAAAAATTAATCTATGAAAGGACAGAACTTGAGGAATTGGTCTCATTAGCACCATTCTCTAACTAGCTGTGGAATCATTGGGAAAGTTTTAAAAAAATCTACTTTCTTTGAAAATCATGTTGTGAGGTAACAAAGTTAAATGTAAAAATCAAGTACAAGGGGAAGAAAGGACTCTCTCTCTTTTCATCTTTAGTATGAAATCCTATATGTGTGTGTGTGTGTGTGTGTGTCTGTGTGTTTTGTGCATGAGAATTTTTTTTCATATTCACTTAAAATAATTTTGAGGTCCAAATTTGTTTTCATGTTCCATGTTGTTTTCATATTCCTCTCTATATATTATACAAATATATACAGTTATCTTGCTGTACAGAAAAAAAAAAACAACACCTGAGAAGGAAAACATAATGCAAGCAAACATCAATAGAGAGACACACATGATTTTTCAATCTGCATTCAGATTAGCTCATTTCTTTCTATAGAGGTGAATAGTACTTTTTTTTTTATCATAAGTTCTTCAGAATTTGCTTAGATCATAATATCTCTCAGAGTAGCCATCATTCATATAAGTAAGTGTAGGCTCATTTCACTCTGCATTATTTTATATAAGGCTTCCCAGTTTTTTTGAAACCAATCTTTATGTTATTTCTTATAACACAATAGCATTTCATTAAAATCATATATTAGGAGGCAAGATGGTGGAGATCAGACACGACTCTGTAACTTCTTCTAATCTTCCCTCAAACTAACAAAGCCTCTAGACTGGTTTTGAAGTCAAAAAATCCCCATTATCTGGAGTACAACACATTTCTAGAAGAAGATACCCTGGAAGAACTTTAAAACAGACCTCAGAGCTTAAAAAATGAATAAAAACCCCAAAAGAACTCTCACCATAGAGAGTTTTTGTGGAAAGAGGGAAGAGCAGACCTCAAATCCTGAGATCCCTAAAGGCAAATCAACTCCAGAAAAAGCCCCAAAGCAAGACATAAACTGGACCCTATGTCACAAGGCTTTCTTTGAAGATTGCATAAAGGATCTTAAAAGAGAGTTAGAAGAAATATGGGGAAACGAAATGAGATCATTGTAAAAAAAATGGAAAAAATGGAAAAAGAATGCAATGAACAAGAAATGTAATGGGCCAATTGCAAAAGGAGCTAAAAACAGTAATTGAAGAAAATAAGACATTAAAAATTAGAATTGAACAAAGGGAAGTGAATGACTCAAGATTTCAAGAATCAGTCAAACAAAAAAAAACATGAAAAAAATAGGAAAAAAATATGAAATAACTCCTAGGAAAACAATTGACCTGCAAAATAGATCTAGGAGAGACAATCTAAGGATTATAGGGCTTCTTGAAAACCATGATGAAGAAAATAACCTAGACATCATTTTACAGGAAATCATAAAAGAAAACTGCTGTGATATTTTAGAATCAGAAGGCAAAATAACTATTGAAACAATCCACCAATCACACCCTTAAAGAAACCCTCCAAAATTAAATCCCAAAGGAATATTGTGGCTAAATTTCAGAACTATTGTACTGAGGAAAAGATATTGCAAGCAGCCAGAAAGAAACCGTGGAGCCACAATTAGGATCACCCAGCACCTAGCAGCTTCCACCTTAAAGGATTGAAGGGCCTCGAATCTGATACTCTGAAAAGCAAAGGAACTGGTATTATAGTCAAGAATAAGCTATCCAGCTAAAGTGAGCATTATCTTTCAGGAAAGAAGATGGACATTCAATGATATAGGTGAATTTCATCTATTTCTAATAAAATGATCAGAACTGAAAAAAAAATTCATCTCCAAACATAGAACTCAAGAGAAACATAAAATGGTAAAAAGAAAAAAAATCTCTTGAGAATTATATTTGTATTATGGATATACTTAGCGAATGAGGGTATAAGTTGGTTTCATTATGATAATATGAAAAAGAAATTAGAGGTAGAAAAGGGATAACACTGGAAGAAGAGGAAAAAGGAGGTAAAATAATGGGAATTACATCACACAAAGAGGCAAAGAAAATCTATTATAATTGAGGGAAAGAAGGGAAGAGCATGAACATTGTGTGAATCTTACTCTCATCAGATTTGGCTCTGAGAGAATAACAGACATGTTTGGTATCACAAAAAACTTGTGTCACTTTATAGGAAAAGAGGAGGGAAAGAGGGGAAAGAAAGGGAAAGACTAATAGAAGGGAAAAAAGAAGAATTAGGGGAAAGTTGTAAAAAAGGGGGGAGGGCTCTAAAGGGAAAGGACTGTTTCAGGGAGGTGCTTATCAAAAGCAAAATACTAGGGAGGAGTGAAGGGGGATAGGAAAGAGAAAAAGCATAACTTAGGGTAAATAAGATAGAAGGAAATACAGAATTAGTTATTTTAACTGTTATTGTGAATGGAATTAATTCTCCCGTAAGGAAGCAGATAGCAGACTAGATTAAAAGCCAGAATGCAACAATATGTTTTTTTTTTTACAAGAAACACATCTAAAACATAGAGATACATGCAGAGTGAAGGTAAAGGGTGAAGGAGAATCTGTTATGCTTCAGGTGAACAAAAAAAAAAAAACAGGGGTAGCAATCCTGATTTCAGGTCAAGTAAAAGCAAAGATAGATCTAATTAAAAGAAATAAGGAAGGAAACTATATCTTACTAAAGGATACTATATATAATGAAGCAATATTAATACTAAACATATATGCACCAACTGGTATACCATGGAAATTCCTAGAGGAAAATTTCAGAGAGATGCAAGAAGAAATAAACAGCAAAACTATAATAGTGAGGGATCTCAACCTTGCTCTCTCAGAATTAGATAAATCAAAACAAAATAAATAAGAAAGAAGTTAGAGAGGTAAGCAAAATGTTTGAAAAGTTAGGTATGATAGATCTTTGGAGGAAATTAAATGGAGACAGAAAGATGTTTACTTTTTTCTCAGCAGTTCATGGAACTTATACAAAAATTGAGCATGTGTTAGGACATAAAAACCTCAAAATCAAATGCAGGAAGATAGAAACTGCATATGCATTTTTTCTTCAGATCATGATGCAATAAAAATCACATGTAATATAAAGCCAAGAGAAAATAGACCAAAAAGCAATTGGAAACTAAATAATCTCATCCTAAAGAATAGATGGGTGAAACAGCAAATTACAGACAAAATAATTAATTTCATCTAAGAGAATGACAATAATGAGACAACATACCAAAATTTGTGGGATGCAGACAAAGCAGTAATAAGGGAAACTTTTATATATTTAGGTGCTTATTTGCATAAAATAGAGAAAGAGAAAATCAATGAATTGGGTTTTTAACTAAAAAAGCTAGAAAAAGAACAAATCAAAAACTCCCAATCAAATACCAAACCTCAAATCCTAAAACTAAAAAGCGAGATTAATAAAATTGAAAGTAAAAAGCTATTGAATTAATAAATAAAACTAAAAGTTGGTTTTATGAAAAAACCAACAAAATAGGTAAATCTTTATTTGATTAGAATTTTATTAATTTGATTAGAAAAAAGGAAACAGGAAAATCAAATTGTTAGTCTCAAAAATGATAAGGGAGAACTTTCCACCAATGAAGAGGAAATTACAGTAATAATTAGAAGTTACTTTGCCCAATTTTATGCCAATAAATTTGATAACCTAAATGAAATGGAGGAATATCTACAAAAATATAGATTGCCCAGATTAACAGAAGAGGATATAAATTACTTAAATAGTCCCATTTTAGAAAAAGAAATAGAACAAGTCATTAATCTACTCCCTAAGAAAAAATCACCAGGACCAGATGGATTTACATGTGAATTCTACCAAACATTTAAAGAACAATCAACTCCAATACTATATGAAGTATTTGAAAAAATAGGGAATGAAGGACTCCTACAAAGTTCCTTTTATGACACAGACATGGTACCAACACCTAAACCAGGTAGAACAAAAACAGAGAAAGACAATTATAGACCAATCTCCCTAATTAATATTGATGCAAAAATCTTTAATAAAATATTAGCAAAGAGATTACAGAAAATCTTCCCCTGGATAATATACCATGAGCAAGTAGGATTTATATGAGGAATGCAGGGATGGTTAAATATTAGGTAAACTATTAGCATAATTGCCTATATCAATAACCAAATTAACAAAAAATATGATTATCTCAATAGATGCAGAAAAAGCATTCCTATCAAAAACACTACAGAATATAGGAATAAATGGGCTTTTTCTTAAAATAGTCAGTAGAATTTATTCGAAACCACCAGCTAGCATCATATGTAATGGTGGTAAACTGAAACCATTCCCAATAAGATCAGGTATGAAACAAGGTTGCCCACTATCACCATTACTATTCAGTATTGTATTACAAATGCTAGCTTTGGCAATGACAAGAAAAGGAGATTAAAGGAATTAGAGTAGGTCATGAGGAAACCAAATTATCACTTTTTGCAGATGATATGATGGTATACTTAGAGATTCCTAGAGAATCAACTAAAAAACTATTAAAATTAATCCACAACTTTAGCAAAGTTGCAGGATATAGAATAAATCCACATAAATAATCAGCATTTTTATACATCACTAACAAAATCCAGCAGCAAGAGATACAGGGAGAAATTCCACTTAAAATAATTGTCAATAGTATAAAATATTTGGGAATATATATGCCAACGGAAATTCAGGATCTATATGAGCAAAACTACAAAACACTCTCCACACAAATAAAGTCAGATCTAAACAATTGGAAAAAAATCAAGTGCTCTTGGATAGGTGGAACGAATATAATAAGGATGAAAATACTACCTAAACTAATCTATTTATTTAGGGCTATACCAATCAAACTCCCAAGAAATTATTTTAAGAACTAGAAAAAATAACAACAAAGTTCATCTGGAAGAACAAAAGGTCAAGAATTTCAAGGAAATTAATGAAAAATAAGCAAATGAAGGTGGCTTAGCTGTACCAGATCTAAAATTATATTATAAAGCAGTGGTCATCAAAACCATTTGATACTGGCTAAAAAACAGAGTAGTTGATCAGTGGAATAGGTTAGGTTTACAGGACTATATATAGTCCATGCCTATAGCAATTTGGTTTTTGATAAACCCAAAGACCCCAGCTTTTGGGATAAAAACTTACTATTTGAAAAAAACTGCTAGGAAAATTGAAAACTAGTATGGAAGCATTCACCCACACCTAACACCACATACCAAAATAAGGTCAAAATGGATTCATGATCTAGACATAAAGAATGATATTATAAAGAAATTAGAAGAATGTAGGATGGTTTACCTCTCAGATCTGTGGAGGAGGAAGGAATTTGTGACCAAAGAAGAACTAGAGATCATCATTAATCACAAAATAGATAAGTATGACTATATCAAGTTTAAAAATTTTTGTACAAACAAAATTAATGCAGACAAGATTAGAAGGGAAGCAATAAACTGAAAACACATTTTTACATTCAAAGGTTTTGGTAAAGGCCTCATTTCTAAAATAAATAGAGAATAGATTCAAATTTATAAGAATTCAAGCCGTTTTCCAACTGATAAATGGTCAAAAGATATGAGCAGACAATTTTCAAATGGAGAAATTGAAACTACTTTTAATCATATGAAAAGATGCTACAAATCACTATTGATCAGAGAAATGCAAATTAAGACAACTCTGAGATACCACTACACACCTGTCAGATTGGTTAAGATGACAGGAAAAGAAAATTATGAATGTTGGAGGGGATGTGGGAAAACTGGGACACTGATACATTGTTGGTGGAACTGTGAATTGATCCAACCATTCTGGAGAGCAATCTGGAACTATGCTCAAAAAGTTATCAAACTGTGCATGCCCTTTGACCCAGCAGTGTTTCTACTGGGCCTATATCCCAAAGAGATCTTAAAGGAAGGAAAGGGCCCCACATGTGCAAAAATGTTTGTGGCAGCCCTTTTTGTAGTGGTAAGAGACTGGAAACTGAATGGATGCCCATCAGTTGGAGAATGGCTGAATAAATTATGGTATATGAATGTTATGGAATATTATTTTCTGTAAGAAACGACCAACAAGATGATTTCAGAGAGCCTTGGAGAGACTTACATAAACTGATGCTAAGTGAAATGAGCAGAACCAGCACATCATTATACACAGCAACAAGACTAGACAATGATCAATTCTGATGGACATGGTTCTCTTCAACAATGACGTGATTCACACCAGTTCCTATTGTTCAGTGATGAAGATAGCCATATACATTCAGAGAGAGTATGAATCACAACATAGCATTTTAACACTTTCTGTGAATGTTTGCTTGCATTTTGTTTTCCTTCTTTGTTTTTTTTCTCTTTCTAGATACAATTTTTCTTGTGCAGCAAGTATATATATATGTATATGTATATTGGATTTCTCTTATATTTTAACATATTTAATATGTATTAGACTACCTGTCATCTAGGGCTAGGGGTGGGGGGAAGGAGAAGAAAAATTTGGAACAAAAAATTTTGCAAAAGTCAATGTAGAAAAATCACTCATATGTTCTGTAAATAAAAAAGGCTTTCATAAAAAAATAAAAAAGATAAGAATTGTTCTAAAATGGGGCGGGGGTTGTCAAATATAATCTGTTTGTAAGGTTCTTTAGTGGTTTCATAACTTTTATATTTAAAGCTCTTAAGAAAATAATACAATTTTCTCCATGTATTATATAACAAAATGTTTTAATTCACCATTATGCCTTACTGTTCTATTATAATTATATTCTTATATTCACCAATAAAAAAATCATATATCAGAATTTGCTCAGCCATTCTCCAAGTAATGGGTATCCCCTCAATTTCTAATTCTTTTTCACCACAAAATGAGCTGCTCTAAATATTTTTGCAAAAAAGGTTTCTTTTCCTTTTCCTTTGAAGTTTTTAGGATATAGATCCAATAGTAATATTGCTGGGTCAAAAGATGTGCTCATAAGTTGCAAATTGCTCTCCAGCATGGTCAAAACAGTTCACAACCAATCTATTTTTCCAGATCCCCTTTAGCATTTGGCATTTTCCTTTTCTTTCATGTTAGCCAATCTGATAAATGTGAAGTGGTACTTTGGAGTTGTTTTAATTTGAATTTCTCTAATCGATAGTGATTCAGAGCATTTTTTATTTGATGTTAAAAAATAGCTTTGATTCCTTCACCTAAAAACTGCATGTTGATATCCTCTGACAACTTACAAATTGGGAAATGACTTGTATTCCTATAAATTTGATTTTTATAAAAAGCCTTTACCAGAGAAGATTGCTATAACATTTTCCCCCAACTTTCTGCTTTCCTTCTAATGTTAGCTGCATTATTTTTGTTAGTGTAAAACTATTTAAATTTAAGATAGTGAAAGTTTTCATTTTATACTCTGTAATATAATTTATTTAATCATAAATTATTTCCTTATTCATAATTACAATGCAGAAAATTTTCATGGTTCCTTTATTTGCATATAACAACTTTTATGTCTACTAAGTATTCATTTTCACCTTATTTTGGCATACATTTTAAGATGCTGGTCTCTATAATGTTTCTGCCAAATGGCTTTCCAGTTTTCCCAACAATTTTTATAAAACAATGAGTTCTTATTTCAAAAAGTTGGATCCTTTGGTTTTATTAGACAGTGTACTAGTGTTATTTATTACTATGTAGTTGGTATTTGATCTATTCCACTTACCCACCATTTCATTTCTTAGATTTGTCAACTGAACTAGAACTGGCCTCTAACTTGTGAATGACCAGATCCAAACACAATAGGTCAGAGACAGGAGAGTCAAGGTTCAAATGGAAATTTAATTTAAGACTAAGGAAAAGAGCTTACAAGCAGATATATGTACTGAAGCTCAGCCCACAGGGCTGGGGGAGGGCATTTCAAGGCAGCATGGGAAGATTTCAATACTTATATCTACAGAGATTCAGTGACCTGATAGTGTGAGATAACAGAAAGAATAAAAGAAGTTTGATTTATAGCAGAGCTTAGTGATCAAAATATTGGCACTTAAAGAGCTTTCCAAGCTCAGTGACAACCTAATGCTGGTATGAAACAATTCTGGGATTTTGTTGTAAATAAGATCATTCAAAGGGTAAACACAAAGATTTTATTATTAAGCAAAGCTATGCAAAACAGGATGTCTTAATGTGTTTTTCACTTGGTAATATAGTTGGAGAACTGACACTTCTAGGCTACCTTCTTAACTTTGTTAAAATTTATTCACTTGATATCTTGAACTTTTGTTCTTTCAGATGAATTATGATATTTTTTCTAGCTCCATTAATTTAGTAGTTTAATTGGCATGAAACTGAATAAGATATTACTTTAGGTAGAATTGCCAAATTTACTATATTGGCTCAGCCTACTCATGACAACTAGCATTTCTCCAATTATAAAGATCTGATTTTATTTGTATGAAAAAGTATTTTGTTGATTGTATTCATATAGTTGCTGAGTTGGTATTGACAGGTAGACTATCAAGTACTTTATATTGTCTACAATCACTTAAAATGGAATTTCTTTCTCTTTCTCTTATGAATGCTAACGATTTGTGTCAGTTTATTTTATGTCATTCAACTTTAATTATTAATTATTCTAACTAATTTTTAGTTGAATTCTTTAAATCTGTCATCACATCAATCTCAAAAGCTGTGGTTTTACTACTATTACTATTCTGAATCCTTCAATCTCTTTTTCTTCTCTTATGGATAGAGCTAGCATTTCTAGCATAATATTGAATAATATTGATGAATAATGGGCATCCTTGCTTCACCTCTGATCTTCTTTGAATGACTTCTACTTGATAAAGATAATGCTTGACAATAGTTTTATATAAACACTACTCATAATTTTAAAGGATGATCCATTTATTCCTATCCTTTCCAGTGTTTTTTTTAAAAATAAGAATGAGTATTGTACTTAGACAAAAAATTTTGTTGTATCTATTAAAAATATGATTTTTGTTGTGTTTACTGATATGGCAAATTATACTGATAGTTTTTCTAGTATGAATTAGCCTTGAATTCCTGGTATAAATTCCACCTAGTCATAGAATATAATCTTCCTGAAATATTGCTGTAAATTGCTTGCTAGTATTTGCTTTAAGGCATTATTTGCTTATGTATTTTTGTGCTACTTTTATCTATATGTTGACTCTCTTTTCATAATTTTCCAGCACTATTCTCATTTGTTTTCACAAATTTTCCTTTACCTCTCTTATCTGATTTCTTAAAAATCCTTTTCACATCCTTCCAATGATTCTTGTTGGGCTTGTGTCCAATTCACATCATTCCTTTAAGGCTTTGCTTGTAGTTGTTTTGATATTATTATCTTTCTCTGAATTTGTTTCTTGGTCTTTGCTGACACCAATATAACTTTTTATAGCCATGTTATTTTTGTTGTTATTTGCTCATTTTTCTAGTCTATTTTAAAAAATTTGTACTCTATGCCCCGGTGATGGAGAAGACATTGTTCCAAGCTTCAATATTTTGTGTTGCTGTGTTCAGCTAGATTTGGGGCTCTATATTTTAGGACTTCCAAGACACTATGATCTAAGAATAGTGATGGTCACTGCTCTTTTGGTCTTCACTGTTGTTCCCCTTTAGCCACAAATGCTGCTGTACCTTTTGGCCCTGGAATTGAGCCTCTGTCCCCTCTCTTCCTACAGCTAACAGTGCTAGTGTTGCTTTCTGCCTTTTAACTAAGACCGGGTTGTCTACTCCCTTGTGAATAACCATAAGCACTATACTCTGCCCTTCAATTGTAGTCAGATTCTCTGCTCTCCTGAGACTGCTTCTCTTCATCCTTGAAATGCCAAGGCAATGAAACAAAGTCCTAAAAGCTAGAGCCAGTACAGGGTCTCCTTTATTCTCTTTCTGATTAGTTTTTCAATCTCTTTACCATCTGTGAGGTGAATCTTCTGAACTTGCTATGTTGTTGTTGCATCTAAGTTCTTCTGCTGGTATCACAGCAAGACTGGCATTGTGCTCCACATCAGTGTGACAAACTTTTCTTGTCTACCACTTAAATTGTCCTGGCTTGGAAAACTGTTTCACCCTGACATTTAAAAATGTTATCGAAAACCAATTTTTAACATTCATTTTTTAAAACTTTGCATTCAAAATTCTCTCTCTTCCTTCCTCCCCCCTTCCTTATTGAGAAGTAAACAATTCAATATAAATAAAAATGTGTAGTCATGTAAAACAGTTCTATAATAATGCAAAAGAAAGCATAGACAAGCAGATAGCAGGAAAAAGTCATGTATCTATATACATTTATCTATCTACCTATCTATCTAATTACTTTAATCTGTATTCAGAAAGCATCAGTTTTTCACTGAAGATACATCTTTTCATGTAGGAATTTAACCCTATTTAGTCCCTTATGATTTTCCCTTCTTGTTTACCTTTTATACTTTACTTGGATCTTATATTTGGAAGTCAATTTTTCTATTCTGCTCTGGTCTTTTTATTAAGAATATTTGAAAGTCCTTTATTTCATTGAAAATCCATGTCCCCCTGAAGGATTTGACACGGTATTGTTGGGTAGGTATTCTTTGTTGTAATTCTAGTTCCTTAGTTCTTCAGAATATCATATTCAAAACCCCACAATCCTTTAAAGTAGAAGCTGCTAAATCTTGTTCTACCCTGACTATGGTTCACAGTACTTGAAATGTTTCTTTCTGGACACTTGTAATGTTTTCTCTTTAATCTGGGAACTCTGGAATTTGGTTATAATATTCCTGAGAAGTTTAATTTTGGGATCTCTTTTAGGAAGTGATTGGTGGATTCCTTCCATTTCTATTCTACCTTCAAAGTAGTTTTTCTTAATTATTTTTTGAAAGATGATATCTATGCTCTCTATTTCATCATGCCTTTTAAGTTCTCCAATAACTTTTAAATTATCTCTCCTGGAACTATTTTCAGATCAGTTGTTTTTCCCATGAAATATTTCACATTCCCTTCTATTTTTTCATTCTGTTGGTTTTTAAAAATTATTTTTTAATGTTTCTTAAAGTCACTAGCTTCCACTTGCCCAATTCTAAATTTTAGGAAATTATTTTCTTCAGTGAACTTATACCTCCTTTTCCATTTGGCCAATTCTACTTTTGTAAGGAGGTTTTTGTTTTTCCAATGAATTTTTGTGCTTCCTTTTCCATGTGATCAATTATGTTTTCCAAGGCATTTTTTTCTTTGGAATGTTGAATCTCTTTTTATCAGCCTAGTCTGTTTTTTAAGGAGTTATTTTCTTCAGCATTTTTTATTTCTCCTTTACCAAGTCTCCGTTGACTTGGTCAATTCATGATTTTCTTCATTTACTCTCATTTCTATTCCCAAATTTTCTCTGTCTCTCTTGATTTTCAAAATGCTTTTTGAACTCTTCCATGTCCTCAGGCCAATATATGTTTTTCTTGGAGACTTTAGATGTAAAAGCTTTGATTTTGTGACATTTTTCTGAGTGTGAATTTTGATCTTCCTTGTCACCATAGCAACTTCTTATGGTCAGAAATTTTCATCGTTTTTTTTTCTTTTTGCTCATTTTCTAGCCCATTTCTTGATTTTTAACTAAGATAAGACTATGCTTCTCAAGTGGAGAGGGCACTGTCTGAAGCCTCAATTTTTTGTATATCTGTTTTCAGAGCTAATTCTGGTGATCTGTAAATTTGTTGGCTTTTTCCAGGTAGTGTGATATAGGGAAATGTGTGTTTATTACTTTCCTGTATTGCATACTAGTCTGTAAATGACAACAAACATTCTTTTTTAATCCCTGGAATTGTTTCCAGGTTCCCCTCTTATCCACAACCACAAGCTCTATTGGGTAGTACTTCTCCTTGCACTGGGACTAAGACTCAACACTGTGACCTGAATCCAAGTATGAAAATACAATAGAGTCCTGCCCCTGTGCCAGCAAAGATATCCATGTAAATGTTCTTCTGCTTGGTTGTTTGATCCTTTTACTATCCATGTACTGAGAGGTCTGGAAACTGCCACTGTTAACTGGTGTGGTTTGTTGGGTCCTGATTTGCACTGGCATGGCCTGTGCTTTGCTCTCACCAAGTACAATAGACCTTTCCTGGTGACTTTCTAAATTGTCTTGAACTCAAAAATTGTTTCACTTTAACTTAGAAATCAAATGGCTATTTATCTCTCTAACCATAGAGATAGATAGAAAGATATAGAAATAGAGATAAGTAGAGATAGAAAGGTAGATACATAGATAGATATTTTTTTGATCTTGCTTTGTGCTTTCCAGTATCTTATGGGGAAACAAGGTGTTATCTCTTGCCTCTGTTCCCAAATTGATGCTTTGGGATCTTTGAGTATTATGATTAGTAAAAAGATCAATTAACAAGAAAATAAGATAAAGGAAGGAGAAGGGAACATTGACCCAGCAAATATATAAAAAAAAAAAAAACAAACAGAAACAAAACAAAAGAAAACAACCACCAGCAACACTGCCAACAAAAAACACCCAACAAAACATCAACATCCAGAATACCAAAGGTACCATTAAGTTTGAATATGGTCTAAATATACAACTTAAATTGTAATTGCTCCAAACTGTCCCCACCACTTTTCTCCTTTCTGCCTTCAAATTCTATCTCTCCTCCTTTTCTAATTCTCATTTTTCTTCTCCTTTTTGAATAAAGTCCTTTCTGACTCTGAAGTTCCATGATTCCGTGATTCTTTTTGGCACATTTATAACCAGAATAACTATAAGGTATTCCACTTTCTCAACTTAGAATACTAAGCAGTACAAAAAGGCTCATTCATTCAGTGTTTTTATTCAATAATTTCCTTAGGTTGTTATACATTTATGAGATGGATCTGACAAGGACCAAAAAAAACATCAATTCATACTTTTTAGGTTCTCACTGGAAGTAATTTGGAAAGAGTTCTTGCAACTTCTAAAGTTATGATATAAGCCTAATATTCTATTATATACCATATATGTATTCAGCAATCCAGCTTTTCAAAATTTGTATGATTTCCAGCTCTTTACAATTAAATATGTGCTTTCTCTCTTTCTGTTTCATACCATACTACATAATATCATATGTACACATATATGTTGTACATGTGTGTATATTTTAATATGCAAAAACATGTATGCACATATACATGCATGTATATGTATATTAATGTATACACACATCTACAAAAAAGATAGTTCTTTTCTTCTTTTTTTTATAAAGCTTTTTATTTACAAAACATATGAGTGACCTTTCAACATTGACCTTTGCAAAAAAAACTTTTTTTTCCCAAGCTTTTCCTTTCCTTCCCCCCACCCCCC
>JAJPUD010008825.1:40746-56330 GCA_023553655.1 Myrmecobius fasciatus | reverse complement strand
TCGTCTGAAAATTGTCTGTTCATATCTTTTGACCATTTATCCATTGGAGAATGGCTTGAATTCTTATATATTTGAGTCAATTCTCTATATATTTTAGAAATGAGGCCTTTATCAGAACCTTTGGATGTAAAAATATTTTCCCAGTTTACTGCTACCCTTCTAATCTTGTCTGCATTCATTTTGTTTGTACAAAAACTTTTTAACTTGATATAGTCAAACTTATCTATTTTGTGATTAATGATGATCTCTAGTTCTTCTTTGGTCACAAATTCCTTCCCCCTCCACAGGTCTGAGAGGTAAACCATCCTACATTGTTCTAATTTGTTTATAATATCATTCTTTATGCCTAGATCATGAATCCATTTTAACCTTATCTTGGTATATGGTGTTAGGTGTGGGTCAATGCCTAATTTCTTCCAGACTAGTTTCCAATTATCCCAGCAGTTTTTGTCAAATAGTGAGTTTTTATCCCAAAAACTGGGGTCTTTGGGTTTATCAAACACTAGATTACAATTGTCATTGAGTATTTTGTTCTGTGAACCTAACCTATTCCACTGATCCACTACTCTATTTCTTATCCAGTACCAAATGGTTTTGGTGACCACTGCTTTATAATGTAGTTTTAGATCTGGTAGTTCTTTTCTTCTTTATGATTACTGATTCCAGGGTATATTACCAAATCTCAGGACTGTTGGGCAAAAATATAGAATTATTTTTGACAATTATCATGCAGTTGTGGGTTGCATTTAAAAAAATATTCAGTCCATTTGCACTTCTACCATCCATATATGGGAGCAAATATTTCAACACAGTATTTCTGGCTTGGGATTTTATCATTGTTAGTTATTTTTACCAATTCAATGTATTTGAAAGGGTATTTCAAAAGTATTTTAGTAGATGGTGGAGAAGACACATATTTCTTTCTGACCTTCTCCCATGACACTCAGATTAATTAGCAAATCCAGCCTCTGAATTAACTCTGAACTGGCAGAATCCTCAAATATTTGGAGTGTAACAAATTATTAGCAGAAGATAATTTCAAAGCTCTTCAGAAAAAGTCTGTTTCAACCAGCTTGGAGGGAGGTGGGCCAAGCACAAGCAGGGTGAGCACAGACTCTTGAGTGCAAGCCGCACAGACACAGGGAGGTTGGGGCTCCATGTGCCCAAGAATGTTCAGGGAGGAATCTACAGCAGTGTTGGCTACTCTGCCTTGGATAGAAACACAAAAGACATTTAGAAAACCCCTAAATCCCAGAATTCCATGAGACCTGGCTATGTCCACCCAGCACCTGAAGTCAGTCAGCTTGTAGAGGAAGCTAGGATAATCTCCTTTGCCCTAAAAGCAGATCTCAACTTAAAAAAAATGAGTAAAAAAGCAAGAAGAGCTCTGACCATAGATAGTTTTTATGGTGAAAGAGAAGAACAGATTTCAAACCCTGAGGAGATTAAAAGCAGATAGTTTTCAGATGAAGCCCCAAAGGGTGATATAAATTGGTCCCCATCACACATGACTCTGCTAGAAGAAATTATAAAAGATCTTAAAAGAGGGCTGGAAGAAAAATGGGGAAAGGAAATGAAAACTGTACAATAGTGTTTGAAAAAAATACAGAAATTATCTGAAGAAAATTCATTACAAAATAGACTTGGTGAAATGGAAGTGTATAACTCCTTAAAAATAGGGTGACAAAATGGAAAAATAAAACAACACCCTGAAAAATAGAATATTTGAAATGAAAAAAAAAAAAACAACTCCCTGAAAAACAGAATTTGGGAAAAGAATTCCTTAAAACACAGAATTTGTGAAATGGAAAAAAAGTCACAAAACAAAACAACTCATTTTAAAAAGTCAACTGGACAAATACAAAAAGAACTAAAAAAAAGAAATCAAAATAATTCACTAAAAATCAGAACTGAAAAAAAATGGAAATGAATAACTTAATAAAACATCCAGAATCAGTCAAGCAAAATCAAAACAATTTAAAAAAATAGAAGAAAATATAAAATACCTATTTGGGAAAACAACTAACCTGGAAAATACCTTTAGGAGAGACAAATTAAGGATTATAGGACTTCCTGAAAGCCATGACGCAAAAAAGAGCCTAAACATTATTTTTCAGGAAATCATTAAAGAGAACTTCCCTTATGTCATAGAATTAGAAGGTAAAAATAGTTATTGAAAGAATTCACTGAACACTTACTGAAAGCAACAACAAAACTGAAACTCCAAGGAATATTGTGGTTAAATTTCAGAACTATCGAACCAAGGAAAAATATTGCAAGTAAGCAGAAAAAAATTCAAATTCTGAGGAGCCACAATAAGAATTACCCAGGAACTAGTAGCTGGATGGATTGAAGGGTTTTGAATCTGATATTTTGAAAAGGCAAAGGAACTTGGAATGCAGCCAAAAATAAAGTACCCTGCTAAAGTGAATATTTTCTTTAAGAGAAGATTGTCATTCAACAAAACAGGTGAATTCCATTTATTTATGAAGAAACACTAGAGCTGAACAAAAAATTTGACTTTCAAATATAGAAATCAAAAGAAACATAAAAGGTAATAAGAAAAAAAAACCTTAAGAATTGTATCTCTGATTTTAAAGGAGGGAAAGGGACCCACATGTGCAAAAATGTTTGTGGCAGCCCTTTTTGTAGTGGCAAGAAACTGGAAATTGAAAAGATGCCCATCAATTGGAGAATGGCTGAATAAATTATGGTATATGAATGTTATGGAATATTATTGTTCTGTAAGAAACGACCAACAGGAGGATTTCAGAGAGGATTGGAAAGACTTGCATGAACTGATGCTGAGTGAAATCAGCAGAACAAGGAGAACATTATACACAGCAACAAGACTATATGATGATCAATTTTGATGGACATGGTTCTCTTCAACAATGATGTGATTCAAACCAATTGTTCTGCGATGAAGATAGTCATATACATCCAGAGAGAGGCCTGTGGGAACTGAGAGTGAACTACAACACAGCATTTTAACGCTTTCTGTGAATATTTCCACGCATTTTGTTTTCCTTCTTAGGTTGTTTTTTTCTTCTTCTCTTTCTAGATCTGATGTTTCTTGTGCAGTAAGATAACTGTATAGATATGTATACATGTATTGTATTTGTCATATAATTTATCCTATTTAGCATGTATTAGATTACCTGTCATCTAGGGGTGGGGGTTGGGGGGAAGGAGGGGAAAAGCTTGGGAAAAAAAGTTTTTGCAAAGGTCAATGTTGAAAGGTCACTCATATGTTTTGTAAATAAAAAGCTTTATATATAAAAAAGAATTGTATCTCTGTATACATAGATACGCCATGTATAATTTGATTTTATTGCTATAATATAAAAAATAAACTAGAGGTGGAAAGGGGATTTATACTAAAAAAGAGGAAAGTGGAGGTAAAATGAGGGAAATTATATCTCACAAATAGGAAAAGAAACTACTATAATTGAAGGAAAGAAGGGAGAAGGATGAACATTGTTTGACTTTTAGTCTCATCAGTTTTGGCACAAAGAGAGAATATTAGACATACTTGGTTATACAGAGAAACTTCTCTCACCTTATAAGAAAGTGGGAGGGAAAAGTGGGAAAGGGAAAGTGGGGTAGGCTAGTTGAAAGGAAAACAGAAAAGGTAGGGGAACAGTATAAGAAAGCAGGAAGGGCTCTAAAGAGGAAGGGCTGCTTGAGGGATGTGCTCATGAGTAAAATACTTGGAAGGAGGTAAAGGGGGAAAGGAAAGAGAGAAGTATAATTTGGGGTTAATAAGATGACAGGAAATACAGAATTAGTAGTTTTAACCAGTTTGACAGGGGTGAACTCTCTCATAGAACAGAAGTGGATAGCAGACTGAACCAAAAGCCAGAATACTACAATATGTTGCTTACAAGAAATACATTTAAAGAAGAATGATACATACAGAGTATAAGTAAAAGGCTGAAGCACAATCTATTATACTTCAGGTGAAAGAAAAAAAGGAGTAG
This sequence comes from Myrmecobius fasciatus, assembly GCA_023553655.1. NCBI lineage: Eukaryota > Metazoa > Chordata > Mammalia > Dasyuromorphia > Myrmecobiidae > Myrmecobius > Myrmecobius fasciatus. The sequence continues at coordinate 52,347 of JAJPUD010008825.1, read as the reverse complement.
TCATCCACATCTCAGATCAAGCAAAAGCAAAAATTGATCTAATTAAAAGAGATAAGGGAGGAAACTGTATTTTGCTAAAAGATACCATAGATAATGGAGCAATATCAATTGTAAACATATATGCATCAAGTGGTATAGCATATAATTCGTAAAGGAGAAGTTAAGAGAGCTGCAAGAAGAAACACCGCAAAACTATAATAGTGGCATATCTCAGCCTTGCTCTTCAGAACTAGATAAATTGAATGAAAAAAATAATTAAGAAAGAAGTTAAGGAGGTAAATGGAATACTAGAAAAGTTAGATATGATAGATCTTTGGAGAAAATTGAATGGAGACAGAAAGGAACACACTTTCTTCTCGTGCAGTTCATGGAATCCATCCAAAAATTGTCCATACACTAGTACATAAAGACCTCAAAATGAAATGTAGAAAGAGAAATAGTAAATGCATTTTTTCATATTACAATGCAATAAAAATACATTCCATAGAAGGCCAAGGGAAAATAAAGCAAAAAGTAATTGGAAGTTAAATAATCTCATTCTGAAGAATGAATGAGGGGACAGAGCCAAGATTGCAGAGTGAAGACGTGACTCTCTGTGTCCTCCTCTGACCTCTCAAATCATCAGTAAAATAAGGCTCTGAATTGATCTTTGAGTCAAGGAGCCCAGAAATATTTGGACTATGAAGCATTTCTTGCAGAAGTTTCCTTTGAAGAGCTTCATAGTGGGTCTGTTTCAGTGGGGGAGGGGAATGAGCAGTTTGCCAGGTGTCTGGGAGACAGGGTAGGAAACTGGACAGGACTCAGAGTGGCAGAAACTCTAAATAGCTAGTGAGTGTTTCTGAGGCACTGTGGACACTCTGCCCTGATTGCAGGCAGGTGCTTTGGCAGATATGCCTTATATAAAAGGTGGTTTGGAAAAACCTCTGCAAATGTGAAGTCCTGGCACAACTGGCTGAGCACCGGAAGTTAATTAGTGGAATTACCCCAGGGAAAACTACCACAGCAACCACTTCCTGGCTTTATATAGACCCCAAGCTTTCTAAAAAAATGAGTAAGAATCAGAAGAGAGTTCTTACCATAGACAGTTTTTAAAGTGAGAAAGAAGGGAAGACCCCAGATCCTGAGGTTCTGAAAGCAACTACAGTGGAAGCCCAAAGGGAGACATGAGCTGGTCCACATTTCACAAAGCTTTCCTGGAAGATTGCATAAGGAATCTCAAAAGAGAGCTAGATGATAAATGGGGAAATGAATTAAGATCAGTGCAAGAAGCCCTCCAAAAGAAATATGATAAAAACACCAATTTACTGAAAAACAAAATTGGTGAATTGGAAATAAACAACAATGCACTAAAAAACAAAAATGGTGAACTGGAAATAGACAACAATGCATTGAAAAACAAAATTGGTGAAATGGAAATAGACAACAATGCATTGAAAAACAAAATTGGTGAAGTAGAAAGAGTATGCAATGACAAATTGGCCAGTTACAAAAGAAGCTGAAAAAGGTGACTGAAGAAAACAATACATTAAAAATTAGAACTGAACAAATGCAAGTAAATGATTCAATAAGACTTTAAGAATCAGTCAAACATAAACAAAAAAATGAAAAAAAATAGAAGAAAATATGAAACATCTCCTAGGAAAAACAACGGACTTGGAAAATAGATCTAGGAGAGACAATCTAAGGATTATTGGACTTCCTGAAAACCATGATGAAAAAAAGAATCTAAACACTATCTTCCAGGAAATTGTGAAAGAAAACTGCCTAGAGGTTGTAGAATCAGAAGGCAAAATCACCATTGAAAGAATTCACCAAACACTGCCTGAAAGAAAACCTAAAATTAAAACCCCAAGGAATATCATGGCTAAATTTCAGGACTATCTCACGAAGGAAAAGATATTGCTAGCAGCTAGAAAGAAACAATTCAAACACCGAGGATCTATAATTAGAATCACACATGATCTGTCAGCCTCCTCACTGAAGGATGTAAGGGCCTGGAACCAGATATTCCCGAAAGGAAAAGGAACTTGGATTACAGCCAAGAATAACCTATCCAGTTAGAATGAGCATTATCTTCCAGGGAAGAAAATGATCATTTAATGATATAGGTGAATTTTACCTATTTCTAATGAAAAGACCAGATCTGAATAAGAAATTTGACCTCCAAACACAGAACTCAAGAAAAGCATAAAAAGGTAACAAGGAAATGACTCTTGAGAACTTTATTTCTACTCTGGCAATGCTTAAAGATTGGGGGTATATTTTGATATTACTTCAATAATATGAAAAAGAAAACTAGAGGGGAAAAGGCTATCATACTGGGAAAAAGGGAAAAGGTGGTAAAATAAGGTTTAAAAAAAGAGGTAAAAATAAGGTAAAATCTCATGAAGAGGCAAGAAAACCTAATATAATTGAGGGAAAGAAGGGAGGGAGATGAGCATTGTGTAAATCTTACTCTCATCAGATTGGACACTAAAAGGGTATATCAGGCATATTTGGTTTCACAGATAAACTTGTCTTTCCTTATAGGGAAGTGGGAAGGAAGGGAGGAAAAGAAAGGGATAAACTAATAGAAGGGAAAATAGAAGAAATCAGGGGAAAGAAGTAAAAAGAGGGGAGGGGCTCTAAAGTGAGAGGATTATTTGGGGGAAATAGGTGGTCATCAAAAGCAAAATACTGAGGAGGGGGGAAGGGAGAAAGGGGAAAAGAAAGGGAAAAACATAATTTGGGTAAATATGGCAGGAAACACAGAATTAGTTATTTTAATTGTGAATGTGAATGGGATGAACTCTCCCATGAAGCAGAAGCAGATAGCAAACTGGATTAAAAATCAGAATCCAACAATATGTTGTCTACAAGAAACACATCTAAAGCATAGAGACACAAAAAGGGTGAAGATAAAAGGTTTGAGCCGAACCTATTATGCTTCAGGTGAAGAAAAAAAAAGCAGGACTACCAATCCTGATATCAGATCAACTAAAAGCAAAGATAGATCTAATCAAAAGAGATAAGGAAGGAAACTATTTTATTAAAGGGTACCATAGATAATATAGCAATATCAATACTAAATATATATGCACCAAGTGGTAAAGCATCCAAATTCCTAGAAGAGAAATTAAGAGAGATGCAAGAAGAAATAGACAGCAAAACTACACTAGTGGGGGATCTCAACCTTGCTCTCTCAGAATTAGATAAATCAAACCACAAAATAAACAAGAAAGAAATTAGGGAGATAAACCACTTGTTAGAAAAGTTAGGTATGATAGATCTATGGAGAAAATTGAATGGAGACAGTAGAAAAAAGTTTATTTTTTTCTCAGCAGTCCATGGAACTTATACAAAAATTGATGATGTGTTAGGGCATAAAAACCTCAAAATCAAATGCAGAAAGGCAGAAATAGTAAATGCATCTTTTTCAGATCATGATGCAATAAAAATCACATGCAATATAAGGCCAGGAGAAAATAGACCAAAAGTTAATTGGAAATTAAATAATCTAATCTTGAAGAATGAATGGGTGAAAGAGCAAATCATAAAGAGAATCATAATTTCATTCAGGAGAATGGTAATAATGAGACAACATACCAAAATTTGTGGAATGTGACCAAAAAGGTTATAAGGAGTAATTTTATATCTCTAGATACTTACTTGCATAAAATAGAGAAAGAGAAGATCAATGAATTGGGCTTACACTTTAAAAAGCTACAAAAAGAACAAATTAAAAATCCTCAAATAAATACAAAATTGGAAATTCTGAAAATAAAAGGGGAAATTAATAAAATTGAAAATAAGAAAACTATTGAATTAATAAATAAAACTGAGGAAAATCATATTGCTAGTCTCAAAAATGATAAGGGAAAACTTTCCTCCAATGTAGAGGAAATTAGAGTAATAATTAGGAGTTACTTTGCCCAACTTTATGCCAGTAAGTTTGATAATCTAAATGAAATGGAGGAATATCTACAAAAATATAGATTGCCCAGGTTAACAGAAGAGGAAATAAATTATTTAAATAGCCCCATATTAGAAAAAGAAATAGAACAAGCTATTAACCAACTCCCTAAGAAAAAATCTCCAGGGCCAGATAGATTTACATGTGAATTCTACCAAACATTCAAAGAACAATTAATTCCAATACTATATAAATTATTTGAAAAAATAGGGAAAGAAGGTATAGTACCAAATTCCTTCTATGATACCGACATGGTGCTGATAGCTAAACCAGGTAGGGTGAAAACAGAGAAAGAAAACTGTAGACCAATTTCCCTAATGAATATTGACGCAAAAATTTTAAATAAGATATTAGCAATGAGTTCACAGAAAGTCATCCCCAGGATAGTACACTATGACCAAGTAGGATTTACACCAGGAATGCAGGGCTTGTTCAATATTAGGAAAACTATCAGCATAATCAATTATATTAATAGCCAAACTAACAAAAATCATACGATTATCTCAGTAGATATAGAAAAAGGATTTGATAAATTCCAAATATTTGAATACAACCCATTTGTAAAAGAAGTTACCTTGGAAGAACTTTAGAACAGGTCTGTTTCAAACTGGCAGATTGACAGACTGCTGAATCCAGACTGCAGTGTGGGGAGACTGGGGCAGAAAGCCCAGGCTAGGAGTCAGAGAATTGCAGTTTGTAAGCACCTGGGATTTTTTTGTGAGCCTTTTAGGCTACTCTGTTATGGTTGGAAGAAGGGGGTTTGACAGATTTGCCTTTTATAAAAGGTAAATTGTAAACCATTGAGCCTAGGAAGAACACTGGACCTAATGGCAATTACCCAGCATGGAAATCAATCAACAGAACTTCCCTAGGGCAAATTAAAGCAGCTGTCCCTACTTTGCTTTGAACAGATCTCAAAAGCCTTGAAAATGTATAAAAAAACAAAAAACTCTCATCACAGACAGCTGTTATGGAGAGAATGAAAAAAAGACCTCAAATCTTGAGGTTCCTAAAGGGAAAGCAACTCCAGAGGAAGCTGCAAAGGGAGAAAAGAGCTGTTCCCCATTTCACAAGGCTTTCCTGGAAGATTGCATAAAGAATCATAAAATAAAGTTACAAGAAAAATGGGGAAACAAAATGAGATCATTTCAGGAGTGAATGTAAAAAATGGAAAAATTCAATGAAACAAAAAATATTAATTGGCCAATTGGAAAAGGAATGAAAAAAGGTAACTGAAGAAAATAATACACTAAAAATTAGAATTGAAAAAAATGGAAGTGAATGATTCAATAAGACTTCAAGAATCAGTCAAACAAAAACCAAAAAATGAAAAAAAAACAGAAGAAAATATGAAATATCTCCTAGGAAAAACAGTAGACTTGGAAAATAGATCTAAAAGAGACAATCTAAGAATTACTGGACTCCCTGAAAGACAGGATAAAAAAATAACCTAGATATTATTTTACAAGAAATCATAAAACTGCCCTGACATTTTAGAATCAGAAGGTAAAACAGTCATTGAAAGAATTCACCAAACACTGCCTGAAAGAGATCCTAAAGTTAAATCCCCAAGGAATATTGTGGCTAAATTTCAGAACTATTGCACCAAACAAAAGATATTATAAGCAGCCAGAAAGAAACAATTAAAATACCGAGGAGCCACAATTAGGATTACCCATGACTTAGCAGCTTGCCCATTAAAGGATCAAAGGGTCTGGAATCTGAAATCCCGAAAGGCAAAGGAACTTGTATTATAGGTAAGAATAAGCTCTCCAGCTAAAATGAGCATTATCTTTTATAGAAGAAGATGAACATTTAATGATATAGATGAATTTCACCTATTTCTAATGAAAAGACAAGATTTGAACAAAAAAATCTGATCTCCAAACACAGAACTCAAGAGAAGCATAAAAAGATAAAAAGGAAAGAACTCTTGAGAACTTTATTTCCATTATGGGTATACTTAGAGAATGCAGGTAGAATTTGATTTTCTTTTGATAATATGAAAAAGAAACTAGAGATAGAAAGAGAATAATACTGAAAAAAAAAGAAAAAGGAGGCAAAATAAGGAAAATATATCTCACTGAGGGAAAATATAATTAAGGAAAAGAAGGGAAGGCGATGAGCATTGTGTGAATCTTACTCTCATCAGATTTGGCTCTAAGAGAGAATATCAGACATATTTTATTTCATAGAGAAATTTGTCTCACCTTATAGGGAAATGGGAGGGGAAAGAGAAAAAGGGAAGAGATAGGCTAAATAGAAGTAAAAACAGAAGTGGTAGGGGAAAGGTATAAGAAAAGGGAGGGACTCTAAAGGGGAAGGGCTCCTAGAGGCAAATATTGCTCATAAGTAAAATACCACAGAGGAAGGAAAAAAGAAAAGAAAATAGAAAAGTATAATTTGGGCTAAATAAGATGGCAGGAAATACAGAATTAGTTATTTTAACTGTGAATGTGAATGGGATGAACTCTCTCATAAAAAGCAAGCTGATAGCAGACTACATTAAAAGCCAGAATCCTACATGTTGTTTATAAAAAACACATCTAAGGCATAGTGATATATACAGAGTGAAAGTAAAGGACTGGACCAGAATCTATTATGCTTTTGGTGAACAAAAATAAAGTAGGGGTAGCAATTCTGATCTCAGATCAATGAAAAACAAATATAGATCTAATTAAAAGAGATAAGGAAGGAAACTATATTTTATTAAAGGGTGCCATAGATAATGAAGCAATATAAATACTAAACATATATGCACCAAGTGGTATAGCATCCAAATTCCTAGAGGAGAACTTAAGAGAAATGTAAGAAGAAATAGACAGCAAAACTATCCTTGTGGGGGATCTCAACCTTGCTCTCTCAGAAAAAGATAAATCATACCACAAAACGAATAAGAAAGAAGTTAAGGAAATAAACAAAATGTTAGAAAAGTTAGGTATGATAGATGTTTGGAGAAAATTGAATGGAGACAGAAAGGTGTTTACTTTTTTCTCAGTGGTTCATGGAACTTATATAAAAAATGACCATGGGTTAGGGCATAAAACCCTCAAAATCAAATGCAGAATATCAGAAATACTAAATGCATTTTTAAGATCATGATGTAATAAAAATCACATGCAATATAAGGTCAGAAGAAAATAGACTAAAAATTAATTGGAAATTAAATAATCTAATTTTAAAGAATAAATTGGTGAAACAGCAAATTATAGCACATTCAATAATTTCATCCAGGAGAATGACAAAGTGAGACAACATACCAAAATTTGTGCGATATTGCCAAAGCTGATATAAGGGAAAATTTTATATCTCTAGATGCTTACTTGCATAAAATAGAGAAACAGAAGATCAATGAATTGTGCTTACAACTAAAAAAACTAGAAAAAGAACAAAGTAAAAACCCTCAATTAAATACCAAATTTGAAATTCTGAAAATAAAAAGGAAGATTAATAAAATTGAAAAGAAAAAAATAATGAATTAATAATGTGTTGGTTTTATGAAAAAAACAACAAAATAGATAAACCTTTAGTTAATTTGATTAGAAAAAGGAAAGAGGAAAATCAAATTGTAAGTGTCAAAAATGAAAAGGGAGAAATTTCCACTAATTTACAAAAGAGGTTATTAGAACAATAATTAGGAGTTATTTTGCCCAACTATAAGGCAACATATTTGATAATCTAAATGAAATGGAGGAATACCTACAAAAATACAGATTGCCCAGCTTAACAGAAGAGGAAATACATTATTTAAATAGCCCTATTTTAGAAAAAGAAATAGAACAAGTTATCAACTCTCTAACTAAAAATCTCCGGCGCAAGGTGGATTTACATGTGAATTTCACCAAATATTCAAAGAGCAATTAATTCCAATAGTATATAAACTATTTGAAAAAAAATAGGAAAAGAAGGAGTCCTACCAAATTTTTTTATGACACAGATATGGTGCTGACAGCTAAACCAGGTAGGGTGAAAACAGAGAAAGAAAATTATAGACCAATCTCCCTAATGAATATTAATGCAAAAATCTTAAATAAAATAATAGCAATAAGATTACAGAAAGTCATTCCCAGGATAATACTCTATGACCAAGTAGATTTTATACCTGAAATGCAGGGCTGTTTCAATATTAGGAAAACTATCAACATAATCAACTATAACAATAACCAAACTAACAAAAATCATATGATTATCTTAATAGATGCAGAAAAAGCATTTGACAAAATCCAACACCCATTCCTATTAAAAACACTGGAGAGTATAGGTATGAATGGAATTTTCCTTAAAATGATCAGTAGCATCTATTTAAAACCATCAGCAAGCATCATCTGTAATGGGGATAAACTAGAACCATTCCCAATAAGATAACTATCACCACTATTATACAATATGCCCACTATTCAGTATTAGAAATGTTAGCTTTGGCAGTAAGAGAAGAAAAAGAGATTAATGGAATTATAGTAGGTAATGAGAAAACCAAATTATCACTCTTTGCAGATGATATAATGGTATATTTAGAGAACCTTAGAGCATCAACTAAAACACTACTAGAAACAATTCACAATTTTAGCAAAGTTGCGGGATACAAAATAAATCAACATATATCATCAACATTTTTATATATTACCAACAAAGTCCAGCAGCAAGAGATACAAAAAGATATTCTATTCAAAATTACTCTTGATAGTATGAAATATTAGGTAATCTATCTGCCAAGGGAAAGTCAGGAATTATATGACCACAACTACAAAACACTTTCTACACAAATAAAATCAGACCTAATCAGTTGGAAAAATATCAAGTGCTCATGGATAGGCTGAACAAATATAATAAAAATAACAATAGTACCTAAATTAATCTACTTATTTAGTGCCATACCAATAAAATTCCCAAGAAATTATTTTACAGATCTAGAAAATTAATAACAGTTCATCTGGAAAAACAAAAGATCAAAAATTTCAAAGGAATTAATGAAAAAAAAATGCTGATGAAGTTGACTTTGCTGGGCCAGATCTAAAACTATATTATAAAGGAGTGGTCATCAAAACCATTTGGTACTGGCTAAGAAACAGAGGAGTCGATCAGTGGAATAGGATGGGATCACAGGACAAAATAAGCAGTAACTACAGCAATCTAGTTTTTGACAAACCCAAAGGCCTCAGCTTTTGGGATAAGAAATCACTATTTGACAAAAACTGCTGGGAAAATTGGAAACCAGTATGGAAGAAATTAGGGTTTGACCCAGACCTAATACCACATACCAAGATAAGATCTAAATGGGTTCATGATTTAAATATAAAGAGTGATATTATAAGCAAATCAGAGGAACATAGGATACCTCTCAGATCTGTGGAGAAGGAAGAAATTTGTGTCCAAAGAAGAATTGAAACACATTATTGAACTCCAGATAGATAATTTTGATTATATTAAGTTAAAAAGTTTTTGTACGAACAAAACTAATGCAGACAATATTAGAAGGGAAGCAATAAATTAGGTAATTATTTTTATATTTAAGGGTTCTAATAAAGGTCTCATTTCTAAATATGTAGAGAATTGACTTAAATTTATAAGAATTCAAGTCATTCTCAAATAGATAAATGGTCAATGGATACGACAGACAATTTTCAGATGAAGAAATTAAAACTATTTGTAGTCTCATGAAAAGGTGCTCCAAATCATTATTGATCAGAGAAATGCAAATTAAGAAAACTCTGAGGTACCATTCCACACCTATAAGATTGGCTAAGACGACAGGAAAAGATAATGACAAATGTTGGAGGGGATGTGGAAAAACTGGGACTCTAATACATTGTTGGTGGAACTGTGAACAGATCCAACCATTCTGGAGAGCAATTTGGAGCTATGCTCAAAAAGTTATCAAACTGTCCATACCCTTTGACCCAGCAGTGTTTCTATTGGGCTTATATCCTAAATAGATCTTAAAGGAAGGAAAGGGACCCACATGTGCAAGAATGTTTGTGGCAGCCCTTATTGTAGTGGCTAGGAACTGGAAACTGAATGGATGCCCATCAATTGGAGAGTGGCTGAATTATGATATATGAATGTTATGGAATTATGTTCAAAAAGTAATCAAACTGTGCGTACCCTTTGACCCAGTTGTGTTTCCACTGGGCTTATATCCAAAGAGATTTTTAAAAAGGGAAAGTGACCCATGTGTGCAAAAATGTTTGTTGCAGTCCTTTTGTAATGGCTAGAAAATGGAAACTGAATGGGTGCCCATAAGTTGGAGAATGGCTGAATAAATTATGGTATATGAATGTTATGGAATACTATTGTTCTGTAAGTAACGACAAGCAAGATGGTTTCAGAGAGGCTTGGAGAGACTTACATGAACTGATGCTAAGTGAAATGAGCAGATCATTATACATGGCAACCACAACACTGTATGATGATCAATTTTAATGGGCATGGCTCTCTTCAATAATGAGATGATCCAAACCAGTTCCAAATGTTCAGTGATGAAAAGAGAGTTATCTTCACCCCGAGAGAAGACTGTGAACCACAACATAGCATTTTCACTTTTTCTGTTGTTGTTTGCTTGCATTTTGTTTTCTTTCTCAGTTTTTTTTCCTTCTTCAGCCGATTTTTCTTATGCAGCAAAATAACTGAATAACTATGTATACATATATTGGATTTAACATAGACTGTAACATATTTAACATGTATTGGACTATCAGCCATCTAGGAGAGAGGGTGGGAGGAAAGAGTGCAAAATATGGAATGGGAAGTTTTGTAAGGGTCAATGTTAAAAAATTACCCATGCATATGTTTTGTAAATAAAAAACTTTAATAAAAACTATAAATATATATATAAAAAGAAGAAATTGAAACTATTTGTAGTTACATGAAAAGGGCTACTAATCAGAGAAATGCAAATTAAGGCAACTTTGAGATACCACTGTCCAATTGTCAGACTGACTAAGATGACAGCAAAAGATAATGATGAATGCTGCAGAGTATGTGGGAAAAGTGGGACACTAATATATTGTTAATGGAATTGTGGATGTATCCAACCATTTTCGAGAGCAATTTGGAATTATGCTCAAAAAGTTAGCAAACCGTTCATACTCTTTGATCCAGCAGTGTTCTATTGGGCTTATATCCCAAAGAGATCTTAAGAGAGGGAAAGGGACCCACATGTGCAAAAATGTTTGTGGCAGCCCTTTTTGTAGTTGCACGAAACTGGAAAATGAATGTATGTTCAAAGCATAACATAGATGACCCTCAGAGAAGTTAAAATCTGTAGATTAAAGGGGGATAAGGGAAAAATGGAATATGGCAGTTTGTAAAAGTCCTAAATCTATAATTTTATTAACATAAGGGATACCCAGTGTGGAAAATTTGTTTTTTGATGCACTCTAGCAACTACTCTGCCACCTCAAGATAGAGAAATGATGGACTAATATGCAGAAAACAAATCATGATCAGTGGGAGAATTTGTTTTGTTTGACTATGCTGAAATGATTCAAGAGTTCCTTTTCTTAACATCTTTCCTGTGCCTCTTTCTTCCTTTTCCCCCTAAAGACCTTTTTTCCTTCCTTCCTTCCTCTTTCCCTCACTTCCTTCTTTCCTTCCTTCCTTCCTTCCTTCCTTCCTTCCTTCCTTCCTTCCTTCCTTCCTTCCTTCCTTCC
>JAJPUD010008825.1:26265-40123 GCA_023553655.1 Myrmecobius fasciatus | reverse complement strand
TTCCTTCCTTCCTTCCTTCCTTCCTTCCTTCCTTCCTTCCTTCCTTCCTTCATCCCTTCCCTCCCTTTCTCCCTCAGTAAAATAGCTATGTACAATAAATATTTCTACTACATATGTAGCCTAGCTACCAACCTTTGTTATGACATCTATTTTAAAAACATAGCTATGTTTCACAGTGAGCTTAGAGTCAAGAAAACCTCAGTTCAAATGCAGCATCTATTTTCTGACTATGTCCTTGAACAAGTCTTTTTATTTGTCTCAGTTTCCTCATCTGAAAAATGGTGGTAACAATAGCAGCTATCTTCCAGTGTTATTGTGGGATTAAAATGAGAGTATTTTACAAATACTTTGAAATCCTTAAGTATTATGTAAATCCTTATTATTGCCCTATAGGTTGGGTGTGAATGTCTCAGTTTGCACATCCTTATTAGGGAAATACTAACAAAGTTGGAACAGAGGCTTCAATACAGTCATTCATATTTAATATTTTAGACAGAAAATATTGCTAGCATTGTTACATTTTTCCTGAAATTCTAGTCCCAATGTTTGGAACTCCAGGGTTCCACAGAACACATTCTGGGCTAGATTATTTCAACACTTTCATGCCAAAGGCATTTGACTATTACACTGCAAAGTCTATCTACTCACCAAACCTGCTAGGCTCCTTATTCTTGGGATAGATCTACAATCCTTCCTCTGTGGATTCCCCACTGTGAATCCTGCTCAGCTGGATAATGGTCTCTGAACTACTCAGCACTTGATGGAAAATCAAGAAAGTGACAGGTTGCAGGATGTTCAGTGATTAACACAGGATGATCTCAGGCCAGTTGCTAATAAACAGGTGCCTGGCAACCCTTAGGAGAACATTAGAGTTGGCACTGATCCTTACCTCTCAACCCAGGAGTAAGAACTGAATAACTCCAGGGAGGGACTAGTCCAGCCCTTTCCTTTTAAACATGTCCCTTTAGTTTTGGGCTCAGTTTCATGGCAGGGTGATAGAAAGATGGTAGGGTCTGGGGGAATTTCAGTGTTTCTCTACCAACTATATCTGTTGGTGAATGGATAAAGGATTCCAGTCTCTAGGGTTGTCAAATATGGTGAGATTCAGAAGCACTAAAATCACTAAAATAATAAACATATAGATCTAGACCTATATATGTTTGGACTCAAACCTGAAACACATCTCTTTGTAAATAACATGGAAATACTTCTGGTCACTTCCGTTTTGGTGCTGCTGTTACTAGTGCACCATAAATGAAACTCTTTGTAAGTACTTAGTGTCTATTTCTGCTCTCTGGCCTGGGGCATGCATGGATATTTGGAAAATCTGCCAAGAAATATAAGCACATACACATTAAAGATATAGTCTAGTACAGACCTCTGTCTTGGATTTTGAGTGGTCATCACTTCCTAAAACAATACATTTTATACCAGAAAGTGTTTATAGAAGCATAATATGATAAAGAATGCATATCATGTATGTATTTATTTGTTAACTCTCATTTTAATTTTGAATTCTGCTCTGTTCACTTGGCAGGAATAATATGCATAGGAACTGAACCTATGATTGTTTTGCTTAGAGAATTCCTAGGTAAGAAAATCTCCCTCTGCCAATGCAGGTTGGTGCTTTCTCTTTAATTCTGAGTTGTACAGAGTTATTTAGATAAACAGTAAATATATCAGAGAGGACTTAAAACCAAGCTTTCAGCCTGCCTATTTGATATCTATCTTCCATTCATAAAATGTATTATCCTTTGAATTTTGCCATTGCCAATATGGACTATTAATAGCTTTTTATATCTTTGAATTATTTTTATTTAAAAATGATCAAGCAATCTCTTGTAATGTCAGTCTGAACAAATATTGCTTAGTAATTTTTCCCCCAGATCTCTATTTTACTCTCTCCCTGGAGTTCACTTCCCTCCCTGAGGAAAAAGAATCATAAATAAAAACTATAATTATTCTTTTCTATAAAATTCCATATTTATTCTCATTAATCATTAGTTGATCACATAATTCCCAACTTCTAGAGGAAAAAAGAAAGACAAGAAATAAGGAATAGAAGGAAAGAGGAAAGGAGAAAACAGCCACTGTGTAAGAACTTTACAAATATCATCTTATTTTATGTTCGTAACAACCCTGGAAGGGTGATGCTGTTATTCTTTCCATTTTGAAGTTGAGAAAATGGAGGCAGAGATTTAGTGACATACCAAGTTCATCAAAGCTCATTAAGTGTCTGAGGCTGGATGTTAACTCATATCTTCTTGAATCCAAGTCTGGCACTCTATCCACTGTGCCACCTAGAAGCCTCTTAGAATTGTAGGAATTAGTGACCTGTGGTAAATGAAGCAGAAGGGTTTTTATCCTTTTATTGAACTTTGCTGATTATATTTCTTCAACAGATATGTGAATTCACTGATTTGGTTGCTCTTTTCATGGGTGAAGATTATGACTTGTTCTTGTTTTCTTATCTTCTTGACCATTTTTCAAATAAAGATTTCATTAAAGGTTTACCCTTCATGATAGCTTTTCCCTCTCTAGGTTTCAACACTATGAGGTTGCCTTTGCAGGATGATTAATTCATTTCCTTTATGGTCATCTTTTAATGATATAACTATTATGCCTTTTCAGGTTGTTGTTGGCAATATGCTGCAGTCTATCATAAGCTTAAGGTGATTTACAACTTTTATCCCTCAGTGCCTGTGGAATTCCATAATTCTATCAACCAATTTAACAAACAATAAGCATTTTCTAAGTTCTTACTTTATGTAATACCCTGAAGATTAAAAAAAAAGAAAGAAATATCCTTCCCTTCAAAGAACTTACATTTTAATGACAAATACATATTGCCAGTGAACTGGCATTTTTAGTGTGTTTTTTAAACACTGGGAAATTCAAAGTAGGGTCAAAAACAAAAAAACAAAACAAAACCTGTTTCTGCTCTCACAAAATTCAGAATCTAATGGGAAGAAATAAGTATATAACAAACAGATAAAGTTTATACATGGTAACCTTACAGGAGAAGTCTCTAGTGCCTTTGGGACTGGAAAGTCACCTTTAGAAAATGACATTTGATCTGAGTCTTGAAGGAAACCAGAGATTCTAAGATGCTGAATTGAGGAAGGGAGAGCCTTTCAAGCATTGGGAGATTGTAAGTAAGTCTCTTACTAGACCATGGACTCTGTTGAATATAGTAATTAGTAAGAGGACTGGAAGGTAGAAAGGGTCTTTATGAAGGAGTTCATAGTTAATCTTAGAATTAAGAGGGACACAATGGGGCTTACAGATTGAAAAAGTGACATGATTAGAGCTATGTTTTAAGAAAATTTGTTTGGCAGCTGTGTGGGGAATAGATAAGAATGATGGAGACAACAAATTGAGTCAAAATTGAGTCATTACATATTATTGGACAATTTATATCATTGTAAGAATGTTGAGGCTAAAAAGAGGATATTTTGTTTCATGAATGAAGATTGTCAGGCTGTCAAAAATAGTATAATTTCCTAATCCAAATCCACTGGCTTTATAATGTGTTTAGAGGAAGAAATAGCATTATTTTATGGGGGTACTTGGACATTTTATTTTAAAATGCTTATGATAGATAATTTTTAAAATAGAATGTCACAAAATTAATTGTGGTTCATACAAAATAAAAATCTTTTGAAAATGAAAGAAATAAAGAATTTTAATGAAGAATTTGATAAGACCTTGTAATTTTTATCAACATATAAATTAATTCTTAAGGACGTCAATAAAAAATGGGTGTGGGGAGAATGATAGAAACTGTTAGCTCCAAAGCCTCTAGAAATAAACCTAAAGAATACTCACTGCCATAAACTGATATTTAGAAAGGACTTTGGAGGCCATTCAGTTGAGCCTCCTCATTTTACAGAAGAGAAAAATTGAGTCATGGAGAAGTCAAATAACTTTCTTAGAGTCATATATCAGTAAGCATCTAGGGCAAGATCTGAACTCAAATACATCTTATGCTCTGTCCAGCACTCTTTCTAGCATGTGACCTGGCTGCCTCAGAAGGTTATGCATAACAAATATCTATTAATTATGTAAATGGTTTTTTGGTAAAGGGAGATCCTGGTATAGGGAATTTCTCATCCTATCTTGACTAATCTGTTTATTAATTAGGGGATGAATTGCACAGAGAGGTTTGGTGATTTGATGTGAGCCATACAGTTTATGAATCCTAGAGGAAGTACTTGAACAGAAATGTTTCTGGCCCAGCATTCTACCTATGTCATGCCATTTCTCCATATATTTATTGTCATATATAGACATTGTATAAATTTTTATACTTTTATTAATTTTTGTTATCAGGCTACATGGGTCAGTATTTCAAAAATTATAGTTTTGTTGAATTTTTGATAAAATTTTACTAGATTGCTATATCTGCACAGCATTATTTGTTTACAAATGAAATAAGCAACTTGTCATGTTCATTCTTTGTGACTAAAGTTGGATTAGAAGTTCATCCCAAAAGTTTTGTCCTAGCAAAATGGCAGTTTTGCCTGATGATTCACTAGAGTTGTCTCAGTGTCAACTTTGGAGAGTCAGATCAAATGCAAAATAGACCCAAGAAACTTTGGATTAATCCATTTTCAAGTTTTCTCTAATCTTGAGGTTTCTAGATTTTTGAACCAATTCCTAGGTTATTATAAGAATTTGTTATAGAAAGATACTAAAATACAATGTGGATAAGACTGAATAGATAAATAGTCTCAGTTCTGCCTGAGATCTATACTACCTCAGTAAATCACTTAATTTCTCTGAAATTCAGTGTAACTACATATAAAATGACACTACTGGATTAGATGACCTGTTAAATTCCTTTCAGTTATAAAATTATATGAATCCCTGCCCATTGTAGTCCTTTCTGTGGCCACCCTAATAAGTGTTTTTGTTTGTTTTTTTTCTTTTATCCAGCCCAAGAACTCTACAAACTCACTGATGAACTCAAGAAAAGATTTTATGTTCTTATAAGAGCAGATGACTAAACTAATATGTATGCCTTTGAAGTGCAAAAGCAGTTTTTTATTCCCTATCAGGAAACCCAAGCCCCTCCCCTGATTACTCACTGACTGAGTACTATAGAGGTTACAGCCTATTGAGAGCACCTGATTCTTCCATGAAAATATCCACTCTTAATTGCATCATTCATCTTCCTCCCATGTGTTTGTTTCTTCCTCTGATTACATTTTCCCCTTACATGAGTGTGAGTTCTTAATTACATCTTCCCTTCCACTTGTGAGTGAGTCTCCGCCTCTAATTATATTTTATTATATCTTATTCCAATTTGTGGCTTTCCTTCCAAAGTTTTAATTGTTTGTCCCATATCAGCCTAGTTTAGATTAAATTACTTAAATTTCAATTTTATTTTTTTCTGATTTGTTTCATTTCTTTGCATTTCTGTAATTTAAGTTTTGTAACTGCGAAAACTAAACCCTCATCCAATTCTCACCTTTTCTTCATTTTTTCTCCCTCCTTCCTTCCTTCCCTTTTTCTTTGTTTCCTTTCTTCCTTCCCTCCCTCCTTCCTTCTTCCTTCCTTGCTTCCCCTTTTCTTCCCTCCCTTCTTTCTTCCTTTCTTCATTCTTTCCCTCCTTCCTTTCTACCATCCTACTTACTTTCCAACTTTCCTTTTTTCCTTCCCTCTCTTCTTCCTTCCCTTCTTTCTTCCTTTCTTCTTTTCTTCCTTCCTTCCTCTTCTTCTTTCTTCCCTTTTACTTAATACTTTCTTTATTTCTTCTAATTCTTCCTCTTTATCCTCTTCTTTTTCTTCTTCATGTTGTCATTGTTTTTCTCTTGCTCTTCCTTCATTTTACTTATTTTTATTTAAATGTTTTTCAAGAAATTTGTACAATTTACTTTTAGTCCTGTGTGGTATTCATTTTTGATTTCTTGAAACAAGGCTCTGGAAGACAGGATTTTAAAAGCCCATTGTCTTTTAAATTGAGTGGCTTGACTGTAGCCTAAAACCCAAATCACTTTGATTTTCATTAAATGGCCAATAATAGCCTCAATTCAATCTTCTGTAGGTTTTGATGGCTTAGAATATCAATTGGGTTTTTGTTCTAGCCAGAAACTCTCAAGACTTTTTCCTCCTAAACTGATGTCTTTGTGATGGTAAATTGAGTCATCTTTCATCTTAACTTCTTTTGAGTCCAAGTTGTTAAATGGTCATAGCTCCAGAAAAAACTTAGATGTGAGAAATATTTTAATTTAGAAAAGTCAAGGTTACTCACTGCTTCCTGGGCCACAACCAGCTGTCTTGATTTTTGTCTTGTCACTGGATTTCTATGCTAGAGGAGAGAGTGAGGCTGATGATTTTGGCCGGCTCTCCTCACTCATATACTATTTACTCTCAAGTCAAGATATCACTCTTGTAATGTCATTGGTTGTCTCTAAGAATGGAGAAAGAACAACAACAAGGAAGACCACTACCATGAGAAATACTACTACTCTTTAACCTGTATTCTTAGGAAGTAACTTGGACACTGACAATTTAAATGACTTTCAATGATCACAGCCAATATTTGCAGGGGCAAGATTGAGACACAGGTCTTTCTGATCCCAAAATAAGCCCTCAATTCATTTTTACTAGGTTGCCAATAGTTCAAAGGTTGTGGTTCATAAAAATTATTAGAAAGCCCTTAGTATTAGACCCAAAATATAAAGTATCTTAGTTCCTACATGAAATTTCACTGTTGTCAGACCAAGCAAAAGTATACTTTTATTCCCCTTGGATTTCATCATAAATCACTGGTAAACATTACATTCTTTAAGTTACTAAGATAAGCTTAAATTTATATTAGATATCCTGATTTGGAAAGAAAGTATTTTGCATAATCCAAATCAAATTTGATATCTCTCCATGAAGCTCAGATAGATGAACTTCAAAAATGCAAATTCTACATTGGTTCCAAAAAGCATTAAAAAGGGAAAGGATATCAGATTTCATCAGGATGAAAAGTAATGCTTTGGCAGACATATGCCTTTCCTTATTGCCTCTATCCTAGCTACTAGATTATCTCAGACAACTTATTTTGGATGAGATAAAAACCCTAAGGTATACTTAATCATGGTGCATGAATTAGTGCGAAAAGACCCCCCTCTTCTCCCCCAATGTATTTTACTCTACTGATATATTTTCCAATTCTTTCCAATCCAATTCATTCTTCCAGTAATTTTTGAGCCAAATATTCAAGACTTGGTTGAAACTGAAGATAATGTTAACACTTTGTCAAACATTTGAATCATTTCCAGCATATTGTAGTATAATCTGCTGTCCACAAACATCCCCTTCATTATTGCCTAATTACATGCAAATTTCATAAAATGAATGAGTTTTAAGTACTTGTCAATCTGTCATCCTAGGAATCACTGAAACATTTTGACTGCTAGATAAATAATCAGCAATAATCACGCTATGCAAATTTGTTATTTTCTGTACAATTATCTGAAACCATGAATAACTGGACACAAAGACATTTGGCATTCTTTCAGTTTGACTTGACCTACAGGGGCTTTTTTCTCTTTCCTCTTCTAGGAAATTCTTAGTGGATTAAAAAAGGAAAAAAAAAAAAACCCTGACTGGATAAATATACCCAGTGGGCAAATTATGGGTACAAAAACAAATGGAAAGGTTTTTTTTTTTTTTTTAATGATGAGATCTTCCTTTGTAAATATCTTTTTTTTTCACTAAAAAAAATTCCCCTTCTGTCTCTTGAAGGATTTTTTTGTTTTTTTTTCACATTGTGGATAGGCAATCTACCTTTAATATTCAGTTCATCTCATTCAAAATTATTTTCACTTATTTCCACAACTTCCATATTTATCAATCCATGTTGAATTTCTAAAATACAGTTTAGGCACTTTAGAAACAAATATTAAATTGCTAATTATCTGTCCATAGACAAATTTAGAAATATATTAATAATGTAGTCTAGTCATATAATCATAGAATTAGGGCTGGAAAGGATCTTAAAGATCATAAAGCCTCACTCACTATTTTTGTAGATATTAGATGAAGAAACTGACACCTGGGGAGATGATATGTCTTGCCTAGGATGACATAGCATTTAAAACAATATTTGCACCATGTCTTCTTGATTTCAAATACAACTCTCCATTAACTGTATAGAAATTAAATGGACTTTTATACTCCTAATAACTTTAGCTCATTTTCTTTTAATTTAAAAAAATGTAAAATTTTATTTATTTTTAATACACATTACTTTATGAGTTATGTTGGGAGAGAAAAATCAGAGCAAAAGGCAAAAACCATGGGAGACATAAAAAAAAAAAAACAGAAAAAAAGTGAACATAGCACATGTTGATTTACATTTAGTCACCTTAATTCTTTTTTCTTGATGCAGATGACATTTTCTGTCCAAATTCTATTGGAATTGCTTTGGATCACTGATCCACTGAGAAGAACCAAATCTTTCATAGCTTTTCATCACGTATTATTGCTGTTATAGCATACAATGTTTTCCCCATTCTGCTTCTTTCATTCAGAATCAATTCATGTAAATCCTTCCATGCCTTTCTAAAATCAGCTTGTTCATTATTTCTTATACAATAATAATATTCCATTATTCTTATATATCTGTTCAGCCATTCCCCAAGTGTTGGACACCTATTAAATTTCTACTTCTTTGCTACCACAAAAAGAGCTGCTGTGAACATTTTTGCATTTGTGGGTCCTTTTCATTTCCTTATGATTTCCTTGGGATATAAACAGAGAAATGACACTGCTGGGTCAAAGGGTATGCACAATTTGATAGCCCTTTGGACATAATTCCAAATTGATTAGATCATTTCACAACTCTACCAACAATGCATGAATGTCTCAATTTTTCCAAATCTCTTCTAACATTTATCATTACTTTTTCCTGTCATCTTATTCAATCCTAGAAATATGAGGTACTATTTCATGATTGTTTTAGTTTGCATTTCTCTCATCAATAGTAATTCAGAGGATTTTTTCATATGACTATAGATAATTTTAATTTCATCATCTGAAAATTGTCTTTGATCAATTGGATGATTTTTATTCTTATAAATTTGACATAATTCTTCTTCTTCTTCTTTTTTTGCTGAGGCAATTGGGGTTAAATGACTTTTCTAGGGTCACTCACACAGGTAGGAAGTCTTAAGTGTCTGAGGCTGGATTTGAACTCAGGATCTCCTGACTTCAGGGCTGGTGCTCTATACACTGTGCCACCTACCTTCCCTGACATAATTCTTTATATATTTTAGAAATGTGACATTGGGGTGGATCTAACATGGAGGAGAGGGGACAAGTCTTTATTTGAGCTTTCCCTGATGTCCTTCAGATTAACACCAAATCAAGCCTCTAAACTGGTTTTGGAGTAATAGAACCCATAAATATTTGGAGTGCAACAAATTTCTAGCAGAAGATATTTTGGAAGAACTTCAGAAAGGTTCTGTTTTGATTGGGTATGGGGGAGAGATTGCTAAGTGCAGGTGCAGTACAGAGATCCACAGTGGTATGGGGTCTGTGTGCTGAAGAATCTACCAGGAGGAATCTACAGCAGTGTTGACTACTTTATCCTGGTTGCAAGCCCGTGGTTCAGAAGATTACCTGTGAGAAATCCAACATAAATTTAAGAGGCAAATAATTAGCCTCTGAAGAACAGAATAATGTGGGACTTGGCCATGCCTACCAAGCACTAGAAGTCAGCAGCACCAACTCAGTGCAGCCACTTTGCCTGTAAAGGCAGTTTGGACAATCTCCCCTTTGCCCTAAAAGCAGACCTCAACTTTCTTAAAAAAATGAGTAAAAAAGAAAAAAAGAACTTGATCATAGATAATTTTTCTGGAGAAAGAGAAGAACAGACCTCAAATCTGGAGTACATTAAAAACAAATCATCTACACATGAAACACGGAAGGGTGATATGAATTAATTCACATCTCACTAGGATCTCTTGGAAGAATTCCAAAAAGATCTTAAAAGAGAGTTAGAAGAAAAATGAGGAAAGAAAATGAAAACATTGCAGGATAATTTGGAAAAGGAAGAAAATTTCTGCCAAAATAGATTTAGTTTAATGGAAAAAACATATAACTCCTCACAAAATAGGTTTGACAAATTGAAAAAAAAACACAACTCCTTGAAAAACAGAATTTGCAAAATGGAAAAAAAATCCATTGAACAAAACAACCCATTAAAAATTCAATTGATCAAATATAAAAAGAGCCAAAAAAGTTAACTGAAGAAAATAATTCACAAAAATTAGAATTGAAGAAATGGAAATGAATAACTCAATGAGACATCAAGAATCGGCCAAACAAAACAAAAAAAGTGGAAAAATAGAAGAAAATGTAAAATACCTCATTGGAAAAAACAACCTGGAAAAGATATCGAGGACAGACAATCATCATCTTTCAAGAAATCATAAAGGAAAACTGCTTATATACCCTAAAATCAGAGAATAAAATAGCCATTGAAAGAATTCACCTATCACTTGAAATAGACCCCCAAATGAAAACCCAAAGGAATATCATAGCTAAATTCCAGAATTATCAGATCAAAGAAAAGATATTCTAAGTAGCCAGAAAGAAACAATATAAATATCAAGGAGCCACAATCAGGATTACCCAGGACCTAGGCAGCTTCCACCTTAAAGGATCGAAGGACCTAAAATCCGATATTCCAAAAGGCAAAGGAACTTGGACTGCAGCCAAGAATTAGCTATCTAGCTATATTGAGCATTGTCTTTCAGGGAAGAAGATGGACATTCAATGATACAGGTGAATTTCATTTATTTCTCATTATAAGAACAGAATTTAATAGAAAATTTGATCTCCAAACACAGAACTCAATAGAAGCATTAAAAGGCAAAAAGGAAAGAGCTCTTCAGAACCCTATCTCTATTATGGATGTACTTTGAGGGTGCAGGTATAATCTAATTCTATTGTGATAAGATAAAAAAGAAAGTAAGGGTGAAAGAGGATTGTACTGTAAGAAGAGGAAAATGGAAGTAAAATGAGGGAAATTACATCTTATAAAGAGGCAAAGAAGACCTGTTATAATGGAGGGAAAGAAAGGAGGGGAATGAACATTGTGTGAATCTTATTGTCATCAAATTTGGCTCAAAGAGAGAATATCAGACGTATTTGGCTTCAGAGAGAAATGTCTGACCCCATAGGGAAGTGGGTGAGGAAAGGGGAAAAGAAAGGGAGAGGCTAATAGAAGGGAAAATAGAAGGAGTAGGGAAAAGTAAAAGAAAGGGGGAGGGATTGTAAAGGGGAAGGGCTGCTTGATGGAGGTGGTGGTCAGAAGTAAAATACTGGGGAGGAGGGAAAAGGGGAAAAGAAAGAGAAAAGTATAACTTGGGGAAAATGAGGTGGCAGGAAATACAAAATTAGTCATTTTAACTCTGAATGTGAATGAATGGAAGGAGATAATAGACTGAATTAAAAGTCAGAATCCTATATGTTCTTTACAAGAAACACATTTAAAGTAGTGATACATACAGAGTAAAGGCAAAAGGTTGGAGCAGAATTTAATATGCTTCAGGTGAAGTAAAAAAAAAAATCAGAGATAGTGATCCTGATCTCAGATCAAGCAAAAGCAAAAATAAATCTAATTAAAAGATAAAAAGAAAGAAAGTATATCTTGCTAAAGGGTACCATGGATAATGAAGTAATATTGATACTAAACATATATGTACAAAGTGGAATAGCATGCAGATTCATAGAGGAGAAGTTAAAGAGAACTGCAAGAAGAAATAAACAGCAAAAGTATAATAGTGGGGAATCTTAACCTTGCTCTCTCAGAACAAGATAAATTGAATCACAAAATAAATAAGAAAGAAGGAAAGAAGGTAAATAGAATTTTAGAAAAGTTATGTATGACAGACCTTTGAAGAAAATTGAATGAAAACAGAAAGGATTTTACTTTTTTCTTGGCAGTTCATGGAACCTACACAAAAATTGACCATCTTTTAAGGCCTAAAATCCTCAAAGTCAAATGCAGAATGGCAGAAATAGTAAATACATCTTTTTCAGATCATGATACAATAAGAATCAAATCTAATAAAGGGACAGTAAAATTAGACCAAAAAATTAATTGGAAACTAAATAATCTGATCCTAAAGAATGAGTGGATGAAACAACAAATCATATATACACAATCGATAATTTCATCCAAGAGAATGACAATAATGAGACAACATACCAAAATTTATAGGATGCATTGAAAGCAGTTTTTAGCAGGTGCTTTATATTTCTAGATAATTGCTTGTATAAAATAAGGAAAGAGATGATCAATAAATTGGGCATGCAACTAAAAAAGCTAGAAAAAGAACAAATTAAAAACCTCCAAGTAGATATCAAATTTGAAATTCTGAAAATAAGAGAGGAGATTAATAAAATTTAAAGTAAAACTATTGAACTAATAAAAAAATTAAGATCTGGTTTTATGAAAAAAAACAATAAAATAGATAAACTCTTAGTTAATTTGATCAGAAAAAGAAAAGAAGAAAATCAAATTGTTAGTATCAAAAATGAAAAGGGTGAACTTTCCACCAATGAAAAGGAAATTGAAGCAATAATAAAGAGCTAAATTGGCCACCTGCATGGCAATAAATCTGATAATCTATGAGAAATGGATGAGTATTTACAAAAATATAGATTAATAGGAGGAAATAAATTACTAAAATATTCCCATTTTAGAAAAAGAAATTAAACAAGCTATTAATCAATTCCTTAAGAATAAGTCTCCAGGACCAGATGGATTTATATGTGAATTCTGCCAAATATTTAAAGAACAATTAATTCCAATATCATGCAAACTACTTGGAAAAATAAGGAAAGAAAAAACCTACTAATTTTTTTTATGACACTGGCATGGTGCTGTTACCTAAACCTTGTAGGATCAAAACATAGAAAGTAAAATATAGACAATTTCCCTAATGAATATTGATGCAAAAATCTTAAATAAAATATCAGCAAAGAGATTATAGCAAGTTATCTTCTGAATAATACATCATAATGAAGTAGAATTTATACCAGGAATGCAGGGTTGGTTCACTATTAGGAAAACTATTAGTATAATTGACTATATCAATAAGCAAACTAACAAAAATCATATGATTATCTCAATAGATGCAGAAAAAAACATCTGACAAAATCCAACACTCATTCCCACTAAAAACACTAGAGAGTAAAGAAATGGAGTTTTTCTCAAAATGATCAGTGGCATCTATTTAAAACCATTAGCAAGTATCATATGTAATGGGAATATAGTAGAGCCATTTCCAGTAAGATTAGGGATGAAAAAAAATCACTATTAATATTCAATATTGTGTTAGAAATGTTAGCTTTGGCAATAAGAGAAGAAAAAGAGATTAATGGAATTAGAAAAGGTAATGAGGAAATCAAGATTTTACTCTTTACAGATAATATGATGGTATACTTAGAGAATCCTAGAGAATCAACTAAAAAACTACTGGAAAGAATTTACAGCTTTAGCAAAGTTGCAGTATACAAAACAAATCCACATATATCATCAGCATTTTTATATGATACCAACAAAGTAAAGCAGCAAGAGATACAAAGAGAATTTCCATTTAAAGTACCTGTAAATAATGTAAAATATTTGGAAGTCTATGTGCCAAGGCAAAATCAGGAACAAAATTACAAAACACTTTCCACACAATATAGTCAAATACAATCAATTAGAAAAACATCAAGTACTCATGAATAGGCTGAGCTAATATAATAAAAATGAGTGTACTAATTAAGTTAATCTACTTATTCAGTGCCACACCAATCAAACTCTCAAGAAATTACTTCACAGAAAAAAATAATAACAAAA
>JAJPUD010008825.1:11264-21265 GCA_023553655.1 Myrmecobius fasciatus | reverse complement strand
TGATATACACTTTTAGAGCCCAACCTGATGAGAGTAAGATTTACACAATGCTCATCTCCCTCCCCTCTTTCTCTCAATTATATTAGGTTTTTTTTGCCTCTTCAAGTGATTTTACCTTGTTTTTACCTCCTTTTTTTGGATCTTATTTTACCACTTTTTCCCTCTTTTCCCCACTATGACAACCTTTTCTCCTCTAGTTCTCTTTTTCATATTATCAAAGTAATATCTAGTTAATTATACCCCCAAACTTTAAGTATCCCCCTAGTAAAAATAAAGTTCTCAAGAGTCCTTTCCTTTTTACCTTTTTATGCATCTCTTGAGTTCTTTGTTTGGGTGTCGAATTTTTTTGTTCAGATCCAGTCTTTTCAGTAGAAACAGGTGAAATTCACCTATATCATTAAATGACCATCTTCCCTGGAGGATAATGCTCATTCTAGCTGGATAGGTTATTCTTGGCTGTAATCCAAGTTCATTTGCCCTTCGGAATATCTGGTTCCAGGCCCTTCGATCCTTCAGTGTGGAGGCTGACAGATCATGTGTGATTCTAATTATTGATCCTTGGTATTTGAATTATTTATTTCTAGCTGCTAGCAGAATCTGTTCCTTGGTGCTATAGTCCTGAAATTTAGCCATGATATTCCTTGGGGTTTTAATTTTGGGGTCTCTTTCAGGAGGTGATTGGTGAATTCTTTCAATGGTGATTTTGCCCTTTGATTCTACAATCTCAGGGCAGTTTTCTTTTAGGATTTCCTGGAAGATAGTGTTTAGATTCTTTTTTTTCATCATGGATTTCAGGAAGTCCAATAATCCTTAGATTGTCTCTCCTAGATCTATTTTCCAAGTCAGTTGTTTTTCCTAGGAGATATTTCATATTTTCTTCTAATTTTTCCTTTTTTTTGTTTTTGTTTGACTGATTCTTGAAGTGTTATTGAGTCATTCACTTGCATTTGTTAAATTCTTATTTTTAAAGTGTTGTTTTCTTCAGTTACCTTTTTAAGCTCCTTTTGTAACTGGCCAATTTGTTCATTGCACTCTTTTTCCACTTCACTAATTTTATTTTTCAATAGATTGGTGTCTTTTTCATATCTCTTTTGCCCGGCATCATATCCTTCTTGCAAGATATTGTATCCTTCTTGCACTGATTTCAGTTTATTTTCCCATTTATCCTCCAGCTCTCTTTTGAGGTTCTTTATGCAATCTTCCAGAAAGGTCTTTTGAAAATGGGACCAGTGATGGTCCTTGCTGATTTTCTCTTGAGTTTTGTCTAAAGGAACCTCTGGATCTGGGGTGGTCACTTCTTTCTCTTTATAAAAGCTGTCTATGGTGAGAGCTCTCTTTTGCTTCTTCATTTTTTTTTTAAGACAGCGTGGATATCTCTTTAAGGAAGGAAAAAAAAAAAAACGGCGGCTGAAAAGCTTTGCCCTGGGGTACTTCGGCGAGTTGACTTAAGGTGCTGGGCTGGTGGGGGCTAGGACTAAGTCCGAATTACTCCTTCAAGAAGGCAATTCTGCCAGAATACCTGCCCCCAATCAGGGCAGAGTGTCCCGAGTGCCTCAGATAAACTCCAGGTGTTTGGAATTTGGAGTTTGGAATTTCTTCCACGATGAGCTGAGCTGAGTCCCACCCTCACTTCCGGCCTACTCAGGAGTCGTCTATTTATCTCTCTGTCTGAGTCCCACTAACCTGATATGAAGTTATACAGAGAGCAGTGTCCAAATATTTCTGAGTTCGTTGACTTGAAGATCAGTTCAGAGGCTTATTTTATTGTTGATTTGAGAGAAGATCGGAGGAGATGCAGAAAGTCACCTTTTCACCCCGCCATCTTGGCTCCGCCCCCCCCCCCCATGATAGTTTATTCTTGCCTGCATTCCAAGTTCTGTTGCCTTTTGCAGTATCAGATTCCAGGCCTTTTGAATTTTTAAGGTGGAAGCTTCTAGGTCCTGGGTAATCCTTATTGTGGTTCCTCTGTATTTGAATTGTTTCTTTCAGGCTGCTTGGAATATTTTTCCTTGGTCTGATAGTTCTGAAGTTTAGCTGCAACATTCCTGTGAGTTTTAATTTTGGGGTCTCTTTCAGGAGTTGTTCAGTGAATTCTTTCAGTGGCTATTTTACCTTCTAATTCTAGGACATTAAGGCAGTTCTCTGATGATTTCCTGAAAAATAATATCTAGGCTCTTTTTTTTTTTTACTATGATTATACCTAGAGAACCCTAGAGAATCAACTAAAAAGCTATTAGAAATATTCCACAACTTTATCTAAGTTGCAGAATACAAAATAAATCCACACAAATCATCACTAACAAAATTCAACAGCTAGAGATACAAAGAGAAATTTCATTTAAACTGTTAATAGTGTAAAATATTTAGGAACCTATCTGCCAAAGGAAAGTCAGGAATTATATGTGCAGAACTGCAAAATACTTTCCACACAAATAAAGTCAGATCTAAACAACTGGAAAAATATCAAGTGCTCTTAGATAGGTCTATTGAATATAATAAATTCTTGTCAGACAAAAATCATTTGATATTATTTTGGGGAGTAATGTAGGCTTTTTTTCCCTTAAGTATCCTCCTCTGAAGACAAGCCCCAGTCTTCTCTGTTCACATATTAATTTTTTTTTCCTCCTTTGCTTGCTCAGTTTTTAAATTAGTATATGTAGAACTATTCATTGAATTCATCTTTAGTCGAGATGTGGGGGATAAAGTCTGACCTCAGGTTCTTCTTCAGTACTTCCCATTACCTGGAACCAAAACCAAGAACTCCACCCTTCTGTAAATGCCCACAGCCAACAGTGTCCAAACCCCACTGCTTTTGAATTCACTGGGAGTGTGCTCATTCCTTCTCACCCAGGGTCATATTTTGGCAGTGTCCATGAGCCTGATATACTTATCAGCAAAGGTTTCCCCAATTTTCCCCTTCTCAGATCTCAGACTCTTCATCCTTTCTGAGAAATAAAAGTTCCTATGGCTTCAACCCAATTTACACCTCAACTCAGCTAGCCTCAGGGCTTACCATTTGCTGTTTTAGCAAAATTAGCCTGAAGGTGTTTATATTTTACACAGTTCAAATCTCCATTCAGGGATTTTTATTTGGATCTTCTCTGATTGTCCAGGAGGAACACTGGTCTGCCCCAACTCCTGTTTTCATTTTGTTTTGTTTTGTTTTCACTGTTCTACCTTCTCCCTATTTTATCTTGTTTGTTAGGGAAATCTGAACAGCTTGGAGTTTTCTAAGCAGATACTCTGCCATCTTTTCAGAATCCTAACCCTCTCCATTATTTAAAACAAACAAATAAACAAAAACAACTTTCACTTGGCCCTCTTATTTTATCATAATATCAGTCTATATCTTTTTTCCTTCAGATAACAACTCCAAGAAAAAAAATCTATATTAATTGCCTTTCTTTCTCCACTTCTGACTCAATTACCTATAATGTCATTTTCAGTTTTGAGTATCTGATCCTAAGATATACTTTACACTTTTTGAACTTGGATTTCTATTTTCTGACACCAAACCTTGGTATAACTTATCCTCCATGCTGATGCTTCTTTTAATGCTTAGCTTACTTTTAGACTCACCTCAAGTACCATCTCTTATAAGAAGCTTATCTTGATTTCAAAATAATCTCCCCCCACATTTCCTTGTGTTTATTCTTACTCTCAAATCACATTATATCCATTTATCTATATACATGATTAAAATCTCCATCCAGTAAAATATGTTTCTAAAAAGTAGAGGCTATTTAATTTTTCACTTTTTGAATCCCTTTAAATATATATTTTTTAATTATTTAATATTTAATTTATTTTTATTTTATTAATTAATTATTATTTTAAATTTAATTTAATTTAATTAATAAAAATAATAAGTATTATTAATAAATTAATAAAAATTAATTTAATTTATTATTTAATATAATATTTTAAAATAATATATATATATATATATATATATTTCCCCCCCTGTTTTTCTTTCTATAGTTCTATTGAGTCCTGTGTTTGTAAATTAAAATTTCTGTTTAGTTCTGGGTATTTTTTTTCAGAAGAAATGATTGAAAATCTTTTATTCCATTGAAGCTCCATTTCCTCCCCTGAAAGATGATTCTGAGTCTTTTTGGGTAGTTAATTTTTTGTTGTAACCTATACTTAGAAATTTATTTAATCCTTTAAAGAACTAGGAGGAGAAAGAGGAAAAGAACAAAGGAGAGATAGAATAGAAGATAGGGCAGAAGGACTAGGAAAAAAAGGGAAGAGAAGGGAGGAGAGGGTTGATAGAAGATAAGGTGGTGGATGGAGTGGGTTAAAAAAGCAATACTAATATAAAGAGGAGGGGTGATAGGAGATAAGGTAGTGGGTGGGGTGGGTTAAAAACATAGGACAAAGTACAGGGTGAAAAGAGACCAGAAGTATATAAAGAGTCAAAAATAGGATAGAGGGAAATACAGAGCTGGTACTCTCAACTGTTAATGTGAATGGGATGAACTCTCCCATAAAACAGAAACAAATAACAGAGTGAATTTAAAAAAAAAAAAGAGACTTCTACAATATGCTGTTTACAAGGAACACATTTGACACAGAGAGACACATACAGAGTAAAGTTAAAAGATCGGATATAATTTATTATTCTTCAGCTGAAGTAAAAAAAAAGCAGGAGTAACAATTTTGATCTCAGATAAAGTAAAAGTAAAAATATATCTTATTAAAAAGAGATAAGAAAACAAAGGTCATCTTGACATTAAATAATGAAGTAGCAATGATACAAAATGTATATGCACCAAGAGAAGATTTTAAGCCAGTTTCAGGAAGAAATAGACAGAAAAATTTTTCTAGTGGGGGGCTTCAACCTCTCCCTCTCAGAATCAGACAAATCTAACCACAAGAAAGAAACTAGAAAGGCTAATAGGATCCTGGAAAACGTAGATAAGATAGACCTTTGGAGAAAATTGAATATAGACAGAAAGGAATACACTTTTCTCTTTGCAGGATAAGGCAACTACACAAAAAATGACCTTGTATTAGGGCATAAAACCTCACAATCAAATGCAAAATAGTAAATGCTTCCCTTTTAGACCACAATGGAATAAAAGTTATATTCAGTAAAGGGCCAGGAAATGACTGATTAAAAACCAGTTGGAATTTTAAAGAATGATTGGATTATACAATAAATCACAGAAGAGTCATAATTTCATTCAAGAAAATGACAATGAGACACCATACCAAAACAAATGGGATGTAGCCAAAGCAGTTTTTAGGGCAAATTTTATATCTCTAAATAGCTACATAAATAAAACAGAGAAAGAGGAGATAAATGAATTATACATGCAACTAAAAAAGCTAGAAAAAGAACTAATTAAAAATCTCCAATTAAATACCAAATTAGAAATTTTGAAACTCAAAGGAAAGATTAATGAGACTAAGAAAACTATGAAACTGATAAACAAACTAAGATTTGGATTTATGAAAAAAATTAACTAAATAGATAAACCTTTGGTTTACTTGATTAGAAAAGGGAAAGAAAAAAATCACCAAGCATCAGAAATGAAAGGGGTGAACTCACTACCAATCAAAAAAGAAATTAAAGCAATAATTAGGTGCTATTTTGCACAACTTTATGGCAGCAAGTCTGACAATCTAATGAAAATGGCTGAGTATTTACGAAAATATAAGTTGTCCAAGTTAACAGAAGAGGAAATAAACTACTTAAATACTCTTATTTTAGAAAAAAAAAAGAAACTGAATAAGTCATTAGCGAACTCCCCAAGAAA
The DNA here is from genome assembly GCA_023553655.1 of Myrmecobius fasciatus. Lineage (NCBI taxonomy): Eukaryota > Metazoa > Chordata > Mammalia > Dasyuromorphia > Myrmecobiidae > Myrmecobius > Myrmecobius fasciatus. Next base: position 15,500 of record JAJPUD010008825.1, on the reverse strand, counting down.
AAAAATCTCCAGGGCCAGATGGATTCACAAATGAATACAACCAAACATTTAAAGAACAATTAATTCTATATGCTATGCAAAATAGGAAAAGAAAGGGTACTGCCAGATTCCTTCTATGACATAAATATGGCACTGATACCTTATCCAGGAAGAGCCAAAACAGAAAGAATTTTGCAGATCAATCTTTCTAATATATATTGATGCAAAAATTAAAAATTTCAGCAAAGACATTACAACAACTTATTGGCATGATAATACACTGTGACAAAGATTTATGTCAAGAATGCAGGAATGGTTCAGTATCAGAAAACAATTAACATAATCATATCAAAACAAAATCAACAGAAATCATATAATAATCTCAATACATGTAGAAAAAGCTTTTGAAAAAAATGCAGCATGCATTCCTATTAAAAACCACTAGAGAACATAGGGATAAAGGAAGCTTTCCTTAAAATAATAAGCAGTACCTATCTAAAACCTACAGCAAACATTATTTGTAATGGAGAGAAGCTGAATGTACTTCCAATAAAATTAGGGGTGAAACAAGGATTGCTAATCAACATTGTACTAGAAATATTGGCTTTAGCAATAAGAAAAGAAAAAAACAATTTAAATGAATTAGAATAGGCAATGAGGAAATAAAACTATTGGTCTTTGCAGATGATGTGATGATATATTTAGAGAATCATAGAAAATCATCCAAAAAGTACTGGAAACAGTTTACAGATTTAGACTGTTAAAGGATATAAAATAAATCCCCACAATTCATCAGAATTCCTATATTACTGACAAAGCCCATCAGCAAAAGATAGAAAGAGAAATTCCATTTAAAATAAGTGTCGACAAAATAAAATAATTGGGATTCTTTCTGCCAAGAAAAATCTAAGAACTACTATATGAAAACAATCACAAAACATTTTCCCACAAATACGAACAGATGTAAACAATTGGAAAAATATCAATTGTTCATGGCTAAGCTGAGCTAATATAATAAAAATGACAATTTTGCCTAAATTGGTCTAATTGTCCAGTCTCATACCAATCAAACTGCCAAAACATTATTTTATATAACTAGAAAAAATAATAAAGTTCATTTGGAAGAATTAAAGATCAAGAATATCAATGGAAATAATGAAAAAAAATACAAAGGATGGTTGCTTAGCTATACCAAACTTAAAACTATATTACAAAAATATTTGATTAATATCAAAAACATTTAGTATTGGCTAAGAAAATAGGATAGTCAATCAGTGGAATAAGTTAGTTTTACAGGACAAAATAATAAAGGCCTATAGCAATTGAGTATTTGATGAATCCCTAACCTTCAGCTCCTGGAACAAGAACTCAATATTTGACAAAAATTGCTGGGAAAACTGGAAAATGAAAAGGGGAAACAGCATAGACCTAGATCTCACATCCCATACCAAAATAAGATCAAAAGGTTTACAAGATTTGGACATAAGGAATGAAATCATAAACAAATTTACCTGTCAGACCTTTGCAGAGAGGAGGAATTTTTTTTTACTTTTTTAGTTAAAGATTTTTATTTTCAAAATACATACATGCATAATTTTCAACACTTACAAAATCTTGTGTTCTAATTTTTCCTCTTTCTTTTCCCCTCCTACCTCCTCTGGATAGTAAGTAATCCAGTATATGTTAAACATGTACAATTCGTCTATACATATTTCCACAAATATCATCCTGCACAAGATCAAAAAGAAAAAAAATGGGAAAGAAAACAAAATGTGAGCAAACAACAACAAAAGGAATGAAAATACTATGTTGTGGTCCACATTTAGTTCCCACTATCTTCTCTTTGGGTGCAGATGGCTCTTTTCATCACAAGACCATTGGAACTGGTCGGAATCATTTCATTGTTGAAGAGAGCCACTTCTATTACAACTGATCATGCTATAATCTTGGGGTTGCCATGTATAATGATTTCCTGGTCCTGCTTATTTCACTTAATGTCACTTCATGCATGTCTCTCCGGGCTTCTCCAAAATCATCCTTCTGATCATATCTTAAAGAACAATAATATTCCATAACATTCATGTACCATAACTTATTCAGCCATTCTCCAGCTGATGGGCATCCACTTAGTTTCCAGTGTCTTGCCACCACAAAAATCATTGTCGCAAACATTTTTTACATATGTAGGTCCCTTTTAAAAGGAGGAATTTATGACCAAAGAAGAACTGCAAATTAAGACAAATCTAATTTACCACTATACATCTCTCAGATTTGCTAAAATGACAGGAAAAGATAATGATAAATGTTGGAGAGGATGTGGGAAAACTGGTGCACTAATGCATTGTTTGTGGAATTGTGAAACCATCAAACTATTCTGGAGGGCAATCTGAAATTGTGCGCAAAGTGCTATCAAGCTATGCATACCCTTTGACCTAGCAGTGCTATTATTGGTTCTGCATTCCAAGGAAATCATAAAGGAAGAAAAAGGGATTCAGAAGTGTGAAAATGTTTGTAACAGCCGTTTTTGTGATAGCAAAGTACTGGAAAAGGAGTGAATGCTTACCAATTGGGGAATGTTTGAACAAGCTGCAATACATGAATGTATTAATTTTATTAAAGCTTTTTATTTGCATAACACATGTAGGGGTAGTTCTTCAACACTGATTCTTACAAAGCTTTCCTTTACAAATTTTCCCCCAGTCCCCTCCCCTCCACTAGATGGCAGGAAGTCCACTACATGTTAATTATATTAAAATACTTGACAAGTCAAATAGATGTATACATATTTCCATACTTATCTTGCTGTGCAAGAAAAATCGTATCTACATGAACAAAAAAAAATCAGAAAAAGGAAACACAATGCAAGCAAACAACAATATAGAGCATGAAAATGTGAAGTTGAAGTCCACATTTCGTATCCCTCTCTCTGGGTGTATATGGCTTTCTTCACTGAACAATTGGAAGTGGTTTGAAACATTTCATCGTTGAAGAGAGCCATATCCATTAGAATTGATCCTCATATAGTCTTGTTGTTGCCTTGTATAATGATCTCCTGGTTCTGCTTGTTTCACTCAGCATGAGTTCATGAAGGTCTCTCCAGGCCTCTCTGAAATCATCCTGCTGGTCGTTTCTCAAAGAACAATAATATTTCATAACATTCATATACCATAATATATTCAGCCATTATCCAATTAATGGGCATCCATTCAGTTTCCAGTTTCTAGCCACTACAAAAAGGACTGCCACAAACATTCTTGCACATGTGGGGCCCTTTCCTTCCTTAAAGATCTCTTTGGGATACAAGCTCAATAGAAACACTGCTGGGTCAAAAGGTATACACTGTTTGATAACTTTTTGAGCATAGCTCCAAATTACTCTCCAGAATAGTTGTATCCGTTCACAATTCCACCAACAATGTATCAATGTCCCGGTTTTCCCACATCCCCTCCAACATTCATGATTGTCTTTTCCTGTCATTTTAGCTAATCTGACAGGTGTGTAGTGGTACCTCAGAGTTGTCTTAATTTACTTTTCTCTAATCAATAATGATTTGGAGCAACTTTTCATATGACTAGAAATGGTTTTAATTTCATCATTTGAAGATTGTCTGTTCATATCCCTTGACCATTTATCTATTGGAATGTGGCTTGAATTCTTATATATATGAGACAATTCTCTATATATTTTAGAAATGAGACCTTTATCAGAACCATTAAACGTGAAGATGATTTCCCAATTTGATGCTTCCCTCCAAATTTTGTCTGCATTAGCTTTGTTGGTACAGAAACTTTTTAACTTAATATAGTCAAAATTATCTATCTGGTGTTCAATTAAGAGTTCCAGATCTTCTTTGGACATAAATTCATTCCATCTCCACAGGTCTGAGAGGTAAACTATCCTATGTTCCTCTAATTTGCTTAAAATTTCACTCTTTATATCTAGATCATGAACCCATTTAGATCTTATCTTGGTATGGGGTGTTAGGTGTGGGTCAAGCCCTAGTTGCTTCCGCACTAGTTTCCAATTTTCCCAGCAGTTTTTGCCAAATAGGGAGTAATTATCCCAAAAGCTGGGGCCTTTGGGTTTATCAAACACTAAATTGCTAAAGTTATTGCCTAGTTTGTCCTGATATCCTATCCTATTCCACTGATCCACTGCTCTATTTCTCAGCCAGTACCAAATGGTTTTGATGACCACTGCTTTATAATATATTTTTAAATCTGGTACAGCAAGGCCACCTTCATCAGCCTTTTTTTT
>JAJPUD010008825.1:0-11164 GCA_023553655.1 Myrmecobius fasciatus | reverse complement strand
TTTGCTACTATTTTTTTGTAGATCTGTAAAATAATTTCTTGGGAGTTTGATTGGTATGGCACTAAATAAGTAAATTAGTTTGGGTAGTATTGTCATTTTTATTGTATTAGCTCGGCCTACTCATGAACACTTGATATTTTTCCAATTGACTAGGTCTGATCTTATTTCTGTGGAAAGTGTTTTGTAGTTTAGTTCGTATAGTTTCTGACTTTTCCTTTGCAGATAGATTCCCAAATATTTTATCCTATCATCCGTCATTTTGAATGGAATTTCTTTTTGTATCTCTTGCTGCTGAATTTTGTTGGTAATATATAAAAATGCTGATGATTTACGTGGATTTATTTTGAATCCTGCAACTTTGCTAAAGTTCTGAATTGTTTCTAGTAGTTTTTTAGTTGAGTCTCTAGGATTCTCTAAGTATACCATCATGTCATCTGCAAAAAGTGATAATTTGGTTTCCTCGTGACCTACTCTAATTCCTTTAATCTCTTTTTCTTCTCTTACTGCTAAAGCCAACATTTCTAACACAATATTAAATATTAATGGTGACAGTAGGCAGCCTTGTTTCACTCTTGATCTTATTGGCAATGATTCTAGTTTGTCTCCATTACATACAATGGCTGCTGATGGTTTTAAGTAGATGCTATTAATCATTTTAAGGAAAAGCCCATTTATGCCTATACTCTCTGGTGTTTTTAATAGGAATGGGTGTTGGATTTTATCAAATACTTTTTCTGCATCTATTGATATAATCATATGTTTTTGTTAGTTTGGCTATTAATATAATTGATTATGCTGATAGTTTTCCTAATATTGAACAAGCCCTGCATTCCTGGTGTAAATCCTACTTGGTCATAGTGTACTATCCTGGGGATGACTTTCTGTCATCTCATTGCTAATATCTTTAGGGATAATCATTAGGGAATTGGGTCTATAGTTTTCTTTCTCTGTTTTCACCCTACCTGGTTTAGCTATCAGTACCATATTGGTATCATAGAAGGAATTTGGTAGTATACCTTCTTTCCCTATTTTTTCAAATAGTTTATATTATTGGAATTAATTGTTCTTTGAATGTTTGGTAGAATTGTCATGTAAATCCATCTGGCCCTGGAGATTTTTTTCTTAGGGAGTTGGTTAATAGCTTGTTCTATTTCTTTTTCTAATATGGGGTTATTTAAATGATTTATTTCCTCTTTGGTTAACCTGGTCAATCTATATTTTTGTAGATATTCCTCCATTTCATTTACATTATCAAATTTACTGGCATGCAGTCGGGCAAAGTAACTCCTAATTTTTACTCTAATTTCCTCTTCATTGGAGGAAAGTTCTCCCTCATCATTGTTGAGACTAACTATTTGATTTTCCTCTTTCCTTTTTCTAATCAAATTAACTAAGGCTTATTTATTTTGTTGGTTTTTCCATAAAACCAACTCTTAGTTTTATTTATTAATTCAATAGTTTTCTTATTTTCAATTTTATTAATTTCCCCTTTTATTTTTAGAATTTCCAATTTGGTATTTAATTGAGGGTTTTTAATTTGCTCTTTGTCTAACTTTTTTAAATTGTAAGCCCAATTCATTGATCTTCTCTTTCTCTATTTTATGCAAGTAAGTATCTAGTAATATAAAATTTCCCCTTATAACCACTTTGGCCGTATCCACAAATTTTGGTATGTTGTCTCATTATTGTCATTCTCCTGGATGAAATTATTGATTGTGTCTATGATTTGCTCTTTCACCCATTCATTCTTTAGGATTAGATTATTTAATTTCCAATTAACTTTTGGTCTATTTTCTCCTGGCCTTTTATTGCATGTGATTTTTATTGCATCATGATCTGAAAAAGATGAATTTACTATTTCTGCCTGTTTGCATTTGATTTTGAGGTTTTTATGCCCTAACACATGGTCAATTTTTGTATAGGTTCCATGGACTGCTGAGAAAAAAGTAAACTCCCTACTGTCACCATTCAATTTTCTCCAAAGATCTATCATGCGTAACTTTTCTAACAGTTGGTTTAGCTCCCTAATTTCTTTCTTATTTATTTTGTGATTTGATTTATCTAATTCTGAGAAAGCAAGGTTGAGATCCCCCAGTAGTATAGTTTTGCTGTCTATTTCTTCTTGTATCTCTCTTAATTTCTCCTCTAGGAATTTGGATGTTATTGCACTTGGTGCATATATATTTAGTATTGACATTTCTACATTATCTATGGTACCCTTTAATAAAATATAGTTTCCTTCCTTATCTCTTTTGATTAGATCTATCTTTGCTTTTACTTGATCTGATATCAGGATTGCTACCCCTGCTTTTTTTTGTTTACTTGAAGCGTAATAGGTCCTGCTCCAACATTTTATCTTCACCCTGTATGTGTCTGTATGCTTTAGATATGTTTCTTGTAGACAATGTATTGTTGGATTTTGGTTTTTAATCCAGTCTGCTATCTGCATCCGCTTTATGGGAATAGTTCATCCCATTCTCATTCACAGTTAAAATAACTAATTCTGTGTTTCCTGCCATCATATTTACCCAAGTTATGTTTTCCCCTTTCCTTTCCTCTTTCTCCCTTCCCCCTTTCTCAGTATTTTGCTTTCGATGACCACCTCCCCCAAACAGTCCTCCCTCTTTAGAGCCCCTCCCACTTTTTTGCTCCTTTCCCCTGATTCTTCTATTTCCCCTTCTATTAGTTTAATCCTTTCTTTTCCTCCTTTCCCTCCCACTTCCCTACAAGGCAGGACAGGTTTCTCTGAGAAACCAAATGAGTTTGATATACTCTTTTAGAGCCCAATCTGATGAGAGTAAAATTTACACAATGCTCATCTCCCTCCCTTCTTTCCCTCAATTTTATTAGGTTTTCTTTGCCTCTTCATGAAATTTTACCTTATTTTATTTTACCTTACATTTATATTATTTATTTATATTATTTATTATATATATTACATATTTTTATTTTACCTTATATATAAATTATACCTCCTTTTTTATACCTTATTTTACCACCTTTCCCCTCTTTTTCCTAGCCTTTTCCCCTATATTTTTCTTTTTCATATTATTGAAGTAATATCAAATTATACCCCCAAACTTTAAGTATCCCATAGTAGAAATAAAGTTCTCAAGAGTCCGTTCCTTTTTATCTTTTTATGCTTCTCTTGAATTCTGGGTTTGGAGGTCACATTTCTTGTTCAGATCTGGTCTTTTCATTAGAAATAGGTGAAATTCACCTACATCATTAAATAACCATTTTCTTCCCTGCAAGATAATGCTCATTCTAGCTGGATAGGTTATTCTTGGTTGTAATCCAAGTTCATTTGCCTTTCGGAATATCTGGTTCCAGGCCCTGAGGTCCTTCAATGTGGAGGCTGACAGATCGTGTGTGATTCTAATTATTGATCCTCGGTATTTGAATTGTTTCTTTCTAGCTGCTAGCTATATCTTTTCCTTCGTGAAATAGTCCTGAAATTTAGCCATGATATTCCTTGGGGTTTTAATTTTGGGATTTCTTTCAGGAGGTGATTAGTGAATTCTTTCAATGGTGATTTTGCCTTCTGATTCTACAACCTCAGGGCCGTTTTCTTTCACGATTTCCTGGAAGATAGTGTTTAGATTCTTTTTTTCATCATGGCTTTCAGGAAGTCCAATAATTCTTAGATTGTCTCTCTTAGATCTATTTTCCAAGTCGGTTGTTTTTCCAAGGAGATATTTTATATTTTCTTCTATTTTTTTCATTTTTTTTGTTTATGTTTGACTGATTCTTGAAGTCTTATTGAATCATTCTCTTGCATTTGTTCAGTTCTAATTTTTAAAGTATTGTTTTCTTCGGTCACCTTTTTTCAGCTCCTTTTGCAACTGGCCAATTTCTTCATTGCATACTTTTTCCACTTCACCAATTTTGTTTTTCAATGCATTTTTGTCCATTTCCAATTCCCCAATTTTGTTTTTCAGTGCATTTTTGTCTGTTTCCAATTCCCCAATTTTGTTTTTCAGTAAATTGGTGTTTTTATCATATTTCTTTTGGAGGGCTTCTTCCACCGATCTCAATTCATTTCCCCATTTATTATCTAGCTCTCTTTTGAGATTCCTCATGCAGTCTTCCAGGTAAGCCTTGTGAATTGGGGACCAGCTCATGTTTCCCTTTGTGGCTTCCACTGTAGTTGCTTTCAGAACCTCAGCATCTGGGGTCTGCCCTTATTTTTCACCATAAAAACTGTCTATGGTAAGAACTCTCTTCTGCTTCTTACTTATTTTTTAGAGAGAGCTTGGGGTCTGTTTAAAATGAGAGAAGCAGTGGCTTGTTTGCCCTGGGGCAATCTCACTAATTAACTTCTGGTGCTGGGCTGGTCAGGCTGGGACTTTTTGTTTGCAGAGATTTTTCTAACCCACCTTTTATAAAAGGCAGATCTGCCAAAGCACCTGCCAGCAATCAGGGCAGAGTGTCGGGAGTGTTTCAGAGACACTCTCGTGCTGTTTAAAGTTTCTGCTACACTGAGTCCTGCCCAGTTTCCTGCCCCGTCTCCAGGAGGCCCAGCAAACTGCTTACCCTATTCCCCAATTGAAACAGACCTACTCTTCAAAGGTTAAGTTCTGCAAGAAATACTTCAAAGTCCAAATATTACTGGGTTCATTGACTCAAAAATCAGTTCAGAGGCTTATTTTACTGATGATTTAAGAGAAGGTCAGAGGAGGACACAGAGAGTCAAGTCTTCATTCCATGAATGTATTATTGTTCTATAAAAAATGATGAACAAACTTTTTATAGAATGGCATGGGATTATTTACATGAACTTGCTGAGCAAAATAAGCAGAATCAGAAATGCATTGAATACAGTAATAGCAAGAATGTGCAATGATCAAGTATAAGAGCTTTGGTTGTTGGTTCTTCTCCATGGTTTGGTGATCTAAAGCAATCCCAATAGACTTTGGATAGAAAATGCCATCTTCAACCAGAAAAAAGATCTAAGGAGACTGAATGTAAATCAACACATGCTATGTTCACTTCTTCTTCTTTTTTTTTTTGTATTTTTTAATCTCTCCCTTGGTTTTTCCCTTTTGCTCTGATTTTTCTCTCCCAACATGATTCATAAAACAATATGTGCTAAAATAATTTTACTACAATTAAAAAACAAAAAATGCAAATCTCCATGAGGGTACAATGCAGAAGTAAATGTAGGGATTAGAACTGTATGTGCATATATTTATTATGGTCATTGTCCTCAATAAAGTATGATCACAATTTGCACATTGTAATGTTCTACAATATTTTAGATAATAGAATACCCCAAATGCTGGGAGTTTTGCTCCAAACAATCAGATTTTTCTTGCCAATTTATTTACAGTTTATATAATCTTGTATGTCATGCTTTTATTTATTTACTTATTGCTTTTTTTGCATTTACTATTTTTTTCCAATTACATATGAAGATAAGTTTTCAGAATTCATTTTGTAAGAATTTGAGTTCCAAGTTATTCTCCCTCCCTCCTTTTCCTTACTTTTCCTAAGACAACAAGCAATCTAATATAGTTATATATGTGACAATCATGTTGAACATATTTCTACGTTACTCATATTGTAAAAGAAGAATCAGAACAAAAAGGACAAAACAAAAACAACAAAATTGAAAATACCATCCTTCTATTCAAATTATACTTCTGTCTCTTGATGTGGATAATATTTTTTATCATGTCTTTTAAACTGTCTTTGATCACTGTATTGCTGAAAAGAACTAAGTCAGTTACAGTTGATCATTCCACAATGTTGCTGTTTTTGTGTTTAATGTTCTCCTGATTCTGCTGCTTTCACTCAGTATCAGTTCACCTGCCTGATTCAAAGTTTGTCTAATATTGTTTGCTGAGACACTTACTCATCACCAGATGATGATCATGATGTGATGATTAAAAAATACAAATATCTAGAAAACTGTTTTCAAAGTAATGGACATTGGTGATAAGGGAGGAAGTAGTGTGCTTACACCAGTGAAATTATGAATTCTAAAAGTATTAAAGTGTAGCAGCAAAGAATTGGACATCGAGAGCATGCCCATCAATTGATACATATATCTGTATATATATACATATATATGTATATATATCTGTCTGTCATGAAATATATTAACGTTAGCCTCCTCCCTCTTTTTTCCCTATCCTCTCCTTCACCTTAAAATTTTTTGCTGCTTCTTTTTATGATAGATAATTTATACTATTTAACTTCTCTCTTTTCCTTTCAGGACATTCTTCTATTATTCCTTAATTTCATATTTTTTAGATTTTATCCCTTCACATTCAAGTCACACCTGTGCCTTCTTCATACTTCTTCTAGCTGCCATAATAATGAAAAAGTTCTAATGAGTTATATGATCCTCCCGTGTAGGAATGTAAACAGATAAACCTTATTAAGTCTCTTAGGATATCACTTTCCTGATTGCCTTCTTATGCTTCTCCTGAGCCCTGTATTTGAAAATCAAAATTTCCATTCAGTTCTGGTTTTTTCATCATAAATACTTGAAAACCCTCTCTTTCATTGGATTTCCACCTTTCCTCCTAAAAGGATCATACTCAATTTTGCTGACTAGATGATTATTACTCTCAGAGAATATCATTTTCCAAGCCCTATGGTCTTTTAAGTGGAAGCTGCTAAATCTTGTGTTATGTTAACTGTGGCTCTAAACTTGAATAGTTTCTTTCTGGATGCTTGCAATATTTTCTCCTTGACCTGATAGTTCTGGAATATGGCTATAATATTCCTGGCAATTTTCATTTTGAGATCTCTTTCAGGAGGTGATCAGTTGATTCTTTCAATTTCTATTTTACTCTCTGATTCTAGAATATCAGGATTGTTTTCCTTGAAAATTTCTTGAAAGATGGTGTCCAAGCTTTTTTGGGATCATGACTTTCAGAAAGACCAGTAAATTTTCAATTATTTTTCCTGGATCTATTTACCAGGTCAGTTGTTTTTGCAATGAGATATTTCACATTTTTTCTATTTTAAACTTTTTTTGTTTTTTTGTTTGTATCTTTATTTCTCATAAAATCATTAACACACATTTGCTCAATTCTATTTTCTAAGGCATTATTTTCCCCAGTGAGATTTTTTCCTTTTATTTCTTTTATTTGATTTTTAAAATCCCTTTTGAGCTCTTCCATGGCCTGAGCCCAATTTTAATTTTTCTTGGATACTTTGGATATAGGAGATTTGACTTTGTTATAATTTTTTTCCTGAATGTGGTTTGATCTTTCTTGTTACCATAATAACTTTCAGTGATCAGAAAACTTTTCTATTGTCTGCTCATTTTCCTAGCCGATTACATGGCTTTTAATTCTTTGCTAAATTAGGGCTCTGTTTCCAGAGTGAAGGGTACACTGTTCCAAGCTTCAAGGGTTTTATGTAGCTGTTTTTAGAGATCCTTTTAGAAACCTGACCACAAACACTCTTTTCTTCCCTGAAGCTGTGAAGTGTGTGCTGGGTCCACTGTAGTTATAAGATCTGTTGTGCTAAAGCAACAGAGTCCTGTTTTACTGATGCTGATGCTGCGAGGTTGGGATTTTTGCTGTGCTGGCCTGTCATGCATTGTGATTGCATGCCAGATTCTCACCCTGTTGCTATAGACCATCTCTGCTGACCTTCCAAACGCTCCCTGGGTTTTGGTGTCTAGCCTGATTCAGAGGTCTCCCCCTAAGTGAGGCTTGGGAGATTTACACCAGGCCAGGACTATACTAGGATTTCATGACATACTCCTACCCTAGTGCCACAGACCCTCTCTGCTGACCTTCCAAGTCCTCCCTAGTGATCCTGCTGAGGGTTCCAGAAGCCTCCAGCATTGCTATTGATTCAGAGGTTCTGCCTAGCTGATACTGGGGTCCAGCCTGGAGTGGAGCCTGGGTGGGGCTAGTACAATTTCCCTGGGATTGCATGCTGGGCTCCCACCTTGGTTCTACAGACCTTTTTAAGTGACCTTTCAGAAAGTCCTCTTTGGTATCTCTGGACTGAGAGCTCTGGCTGAGTCTGGATCTGGGTCCAGGCTTGGGTGTGTGTCTAGGGCAACATTGGTGCAGCCTCCACCAGAAGGCATGATGGACTCCCAGCCTGATATCACAGACCTTTTCTCCTGACTTTCTAAGTTGCCTTCAGCTGGAAAATATTCTACTTGGTCTATCTGGTCTATCTGTGTGTGCTGATGCTCTAAAATCTGTTTAGAGTCATCACTTAAATGAATTTGGATCAGTTTGGGTGAGAGGTTGGACAAGATCCTGCCTTTACTCTGCCATCTTGGCTCTGACTTCTGACATATATAATTTATTTTTATGATTTCCTGTTAAGATAATGTCTAGGTTATTTTTTTCATCCTGGCTTTCAGGAAGCTCAATAATCCTTAGATTGTCTCTCCTAGATCTATTTTCCAGGTCTATTGCTTTTCATCGGAGATATTTCATATTTTCTTCTATTTAATTTTTTTTTTGTTTTTGTTTGACTGATTCTTGAAATCTTTTTTAGTCATTCACTTCCATTTGTTCAATTCTAATTTTTAGTATATTATTTTCTTCAGTTACCTTTTTGGCTCCTTTCGCAATTGGCTAATTACAATTTTTTTTTTTGTTCATTGCATTCTTTTCTCATTTTTTTCCATTCCTACTTGCAATGATCTCATTTCATTTCCCTATTTTTCTTCTAACTTTCTTTTTAAAGATCCTTTATGCAGTCTTCAAAGAAAGCCTTGTGAAATGGGGACCAGATCAAGTCTCTCTTTGGGACTTCTTCTGGAGTTGCTTTCTCTTTAGGAATCTCAAGATTTGAGGTCCGCTCTTCTCTCTCTCCATAAAAGCTGTCTATGGTGAGAGTTCTTTTTTTGTTTTTTATTCATTTTTTAAGGCTTAAGGTCTGTTCAATGCTGTTTTAATTTGCCCTAGGGCAGTTCTGCTGATTGATTTCCAGTGCTGGGTAATGGTAGCCACCATTCCACCTTCCAAGATACTGAAATGGTTACCTCATTTAAGTTGAGTTTGAAAAATCATAGCATGGCAAAAAGATTCCTGGAAATGGAATGTGAATGACTAAAAAAATATTTCAAAAATCAGTCAGACAAAAACAACAAAAAAAATTTTAAATAGAAGAAAATATGAAATATCTCCTAGAAAAAGCAACTGATCTGGAATGGTCCAATATTATTCTGGGGCTCAGTGGTTTACAATTTGTCTTTTACAAAAGGCAAATCTTCTAAACCACCTGCTTGCAACCATGACAGAGTGGTCTAAGAGGCTCACAGAAGATTCACAGATGCATGGAAGCTACAATGCTCTGACTCTCCCCTTGAGCTTCTTGCCCTGGTCTCCCTATGCTGTGGTCTGAATTCAGCAGACTGTCCCCCTGCTTGTTCTGAAGTTTTTCCAAGGTATCTTCTTCTAGAAATGTGTTCTACTCCAGATATTTGTGGATTCTTTGATTTAAAAACCAGTTTAGAGGCTTAATCTGCTATCGGTTTGAAAGAAGGATACAGAGAGTTATAGAGAGTTGTGTCTGCTCTCCACCATCTTGGCTCCACCTCTGGAAGTCCCAGCACATATAATTAAAAAATGCTCCATTCACACCTAAATATCAATAGCAACATTTTTTTGTGTTATCAAATAAATGAAAATTAAGTTTGTGCATAATGATTAATGGTTATGCTGTGGTACACAAAGTAAAAACTATACACTGTTTAATTGTGTGCCAACAATCAAAAGTTGGAGCTTATTCTCACTACCTCCATTAATTACTGTACTTTTCTTTAGTCTCTTTTATTGTAATATCATCTGGTTAATATCTCCCATTCTATCTACAAGAATAGCTGTAAAGACTTTGCCAAATACTTTCTTGACCTGCTTTACCTGAAACATTCTGCTGATTTCCTATCAAAACCAAGAGAAAACCAACTGATTTTAATCTAGCATGACGTTAACACAGACATACTGTTCTCTGCAATTGATGCTCTTTTTCTTTTACTAGATATATAAACATACCCTTAATAATATGTTTTAGAATATTCTAGATTTTTCTGAGAAATTGAAGTCAAGTTCACAATTTGATAGTTTGTTGACGACTCCTGTTTTAAAAATTGGATCAATTAGATTTGCCCTTTCATAAGACTACAGGAATCTTTTTTTTTGCCATGCTATGATTTTTCAAACTCAACTCAAATGAGGTAGCCATTTCAATATATTGGAAGACATTGCATCCTTTTGTAATAATTAAAAATCATCACATCTAAGAAGGTGATCCTTTATCATTTCCCTCTTCATTTTGTGTTTCAGCTCTCTACTATTCTTGCTTTATTCTGTCCAGTTTTACGTATTTTCGAACGGGAAAAGGATAGGTGGGATGTACTTTTAGTTTCTTTATTAATTGGTGTTTTATATACACACCTATCTATATCTATTTATAAATCCCTTGCCATGCATTACTTAGTGCTAAAAATGTTTAAAATGTAGTATTGACACACAGATAGACTATGCGAATGAATTTCATTTATTTTATATGAAAGCATTTTTGTACTTTATATTTCACAAACTTTCATTAAAAATATTGAATATTGGAAAAGGATAAAATTTTGGATTAGAATTTTATCCCTAACCCACATGTGCAAAAATGTTTGTGGCAGCCCTTTTTGTAGTGGCAAGAAACTGGAAATTGAAAGGATGCCCATCAATTGGAGAATGGCTGAATAAATTATGGTATATGAATGTTATGGAATATTATTGTTCTGTAAGAAATGACCAACAGGAGGATTTCAGAGAGGCATTGAGAGACTTGCATGAACTGATGCTGAGTGAAATCAGCAGAACCAGGAGAGCATTATACACAGCAACAAGACTATACGATGATCAATTCTGATGGACATGGTTCTCTTCAACAATGATGTGATTCAAACCAGTTGTTCAGCGATGAAGATAGTCATATACATCCAGAGAGAGGCCTGTGGGAACTGAGTGTGAACCACAACACAGCATTTTAACGCTTTCTGTGAATATTTCCATGCATTTTGTTTTCCTTCTTAGGTTGTTTTTTCTTCTTCTCTTTCTAGATCTGATGTTTCTTGTGCAGTAAGATAACTGTATAGATATGTATACATGTATTGTATTTGTCATATAATTTATCCTATTTAGCATGTATTAGATTACCTGTCATCTAGGGGTGGGGG